>JABCMJ010000250.1:0-10477 GCA_014822125.1 Arbutus unedo
CTATTATGTTAGGGTGTTAAACTCATCCTAGACACTTCTCTCTTTCTTTTATATCACGTTATCATATGTTTTTGACAAGTAACATATGTTGATTAGTAGTTAATGTGGATGATGATTTCTTGCCATTTTCTTCATTCCTACACAATTTTTGAGGGATGGAAATGTTGAGGTAGCAGGGCATCTCCCATTTTTTGTCACCCGTTCTCCTCATTAGATATGCACAAAACAAGAAAGATTGGTTCCTTACATCCATTTATTTGCATAGACCAGAATCAAAGACATTCAAACAGCGTCTTCATGGCCCAGTATTGCGTGCAACATTTACTTATTTTTCGTTAGCCGGTTAAATTAGTTTTATTGAATAGCTAAAATAGAAAGTCGTCTTAGAATTTATAAGTGAAAAAGTAGATAGACAAATTGACTAGTGTATTATTTTGGTCTTTTTCACTAGCTACCATGACTAGCACTCTTGGAGTTGCTCTCGGGGATTTGAGTTCTTTAATTGGTGGATTTGGAAGCTGTGGATTTGGGGCATTGTCGCCTTTGATTTTCTCAGCATACACGATCCTCATCGTTTTCCTCTCTCTCTCTCTCTCTCTCTCTCCCCCGGTGCTGCTTCCTGCCATCTTGGACATGTACAACTGCTAGAAGTCCAAAGATTCAGTCCAATAATCTCCCTAGTTTGGGAGATTCAGTCCGATAATCGGAAGATTTAAGTCCGGAAATCGCGTAACAAACACAGAGGAGGTATCATACTCTTTCTCCCTCTGGGTTGTTTTTTGCTCAGTGTGATAAAATTGATTCTGAGAGACTTCGTGGTAAAGGAAAGCCCCACAAGAGAAAGGGTTTTTTTGCATAAAGAAAACCCAATTTAGGTCAGTCTCAAGCGTAACACATACATCTTCATGCAAACCATAAATTAAAAAATTAGGGTGAAACCGAGAATCTTGGCCCCCACAATTGCACATTCAGGGTCTTCCACGATGGATGCTTACAGAATCAAGAATTTTGGTCCACAAGGTATGTTTTGTTTGGAATATTGGCCTCATAAATTGATGGGGGTTCTAATAGGAGAAAAATCTACTTTGATGTGTTCTTGGGATATCAGTCCGTTGGATCCTCCTCTCCCTTAAGTAGTGCTAGTTATTACCGCTGCTTGAATTTATTTCACAAATTGGTGTTCGCTTGAGAAAATACTCAATAGGACAGGGTTTTACCTTTACAGTTGCAGCCCTAGATATTAAGATCTCAACCATTGTTTTTGACAAATTCAGTTTTCAAATGGTTTTTCACATGGTTGAAAACAGATTTGGATATTATGACTCTGTTTAGTAAAACAAAAGTGAGTTTGTACATATTCTAGTTGAAAGCAAATAGTTTATGGACAGTTTATGTTTCAAACATCTTTGTAATTGTTACGTAAGTGGATCGCATGTTCAATTGCATTGGAATACTCTACCGTTGATAAAAGAGGATTCATTGATCATGCAATTGATGCTATGTTATGAATTTATCTTCTTAGGAGGGAAAAAATAGAAAAGTTGGGACTTCTTGCCTTAGTGTTGTAAGATATATGTAGTTATATATATGTATGTGTGGGTGTGGGTTGAAACCATTACATGAAATAGTAATTTCTTTTACCCCAAATCGGAGGGCTTTTAATTAAGATTGTGTATTCTGTATTGTAGCGTTTGAAGTGTTCGTGTAAAGTCGAATCCAATCAATGGCGACGGAGTCATCAGAGGGAGAGGAAGAAGGTAAGCTCCTGGGTGGAAACCACCAGTTGATGATCGATGAAGACGACCTCCGTGAAATGGCCAAGAAGGCCGCCTGGAGCGTTAGCTCTTGCAAGCCGGGCAATGGCGTCACTTCCCTCCGCGACGACAACCTCGATACCTACTGGCAGTACATTCTCCTCTCTCTCTCTCTCTATATATATATACACACACACATATATATATATATATATACATATATATATATATGTGTATATATATATATATATATATGGATGTATGTATGTATATGTATACATGCACACACACACACACACACATATAATACAGATATAGAGAGAGATATGAATGTCTAAAAATACATGTGTTTTAGGTATACACTAACGATGTGTTTGAACAAGATTGTTCATATTATTATTGATTTTTGTATTGGTTTAAGGTCCGGGTTAAATTATTTAGATTATTCAATTGAATTGATTATTCGTCTAGAGCAAAAATAATTTTTCTGTATATTTTGAAATTTGTCTAACTTTTTTGAATGTCAATTTCTAATTTTTATGTATTTTCTATTGTTCTTTTCAAACGGATAATTAGTGTCAAAATTAAATTTTGACGAAAACTATAAAAAAATTAATATTTACTGTCTTTTAAGAAAAAATAATTTTTCCAAATATATTCTAAACTATATATTTCTAACTAGCAACACCAGCCCCTAGTGTTTGGCCACAATATTTCGTAACCTTTTCATAAGCACCATACACTTTTTCACAACTAGCCAGAACATGGTGTAGCTTACACTCCAAAAAGTAGTGTCAAATAGATAACAAATCATACAACAAAAACATGTAACAAATGAATGCAAAGTGCGTACCCAATCATAAAAATGCAGGACTCCAATTTTGTAATATTTAATAGTACATGTGTGTGCAATGGCTTTTTACACATGCACACACATCATAGGAAATGAGATTTTATGTTGAATGTTGCGAATCATTGTGGTGTTACGAGAGGGTGTAACGTAAGAAAGTCTTAGTTACGAGTGTTGCGTTTTATATTATGTTTTAAAAATGCATAACAAATCATAGTGGTTGTCCGTTATGGAATTTTGTGATGAGAAAATTTACAAGTTTGTGGGAAAATTTATGAAGATTTTTTGTGCTATTAGTTTTGAATCCTTCTGGTGTAGGTTCGAATCATTACAGTGGGGTATAGTTGGCGCATGGCACAGTTGAAACCATAGTCATACCCACATTAACGTTTCTATCATATATAGCCAAAACTTTGATCGTATACTATTTAAATTCTGATCATTTTGATCGTATACTATTTAAATTCAGATCAGATGGTGCCCAACCTCACCTTGTAAATATTCAATTTCAGAAGAAAGTGAAGCTCCAAGTATGTATTGTATGCCTTTGCATACACTTTTCTCTCCATCTCTCTCGTGTTTGTAGTATTCTTTCATGTTTGTTGTAAAAGTTCTTGTTTTTTAGTTGGTAGTTCTCTATGTGGATTTCAAGCTTGATGAGAGCTACACGCCCAGTAAGATCTCAATCCGTGCTGGTGATGGCTTCCATAATTTGAAGGTGAATTTTATCCTCAATAACGGGTTAAGTGGGATGCATGAGTTTGAGCTCACAAGCACATGTATAGACACAGTATTGTTTCATAATTTTGTATTGAATTGTGCTTCATCGAGTTCAGTTTGGTTCTTCCCTTGCAAATGCACCTAGGAGATAAAATCTGTGGAGCTTGTCAAGCCAACCGGTTGGGTTTACATATCATTATCTGGAAATGATCCTCGGTAAGCATTATTAGCTTTGAAATAATATTCATGTTTTTGTTTATAGTTAAGTTGTTGCAGATTATTATCTTATCGTTTTGTTTGTTTCAAAATTGTGTGCTACCTCAGCCATAGATTGATTCAATTCCTATTTGCGACTATGGATTATTTTTGGGATGTAAAACAGAATGACATCCTTTATTTGAAGTAATTAACATTGGTCAGAACTATCATTAATTTGGGCGACTGAATCTAAATTGGCCGGCATTACGATTTTTTAGTGCAAATTGGATTGGTATAACATCTAGAATAGGTTTCTCACCCCTTTTTAGAATATAATACAGTAACCTGATTGTGAGGGGGAGAGTTAACGGGTGTTGCCAGTGAAAGCCAACTACTCTGGGGAATACTGGAGCAACATATCATTTGATCGTACTAATAGTACTTGTTTGTGGATGGATCTAAATCGAGTACAAAAATAGAACGCATCTTTCTCTTCAAAAAGTGGACTAGTTCAAGCCACCCATCATGATAGGAAGGACTGGTAAAGAAGAGCTTCTAATGTACAAGTTCACAACTGTATGTCTCCCAGTGAGGAAATGTTATGGTCAACACAGGAGTTTTATCAATTGTGAAGATAAAAGAACAAAGGGGATGTGATGTCTGGGTCTCATTCTTGTTTGTAGCCTATTTCTTTAATGCTAGAATTCCAGTTTCTACATGCAAAATTTGTCCTCTAGTTGACGTCAAATTGTTGTTGAACGAAACAATCTGATCTTATCAATTATCCTTATTTTTATGTACTGCTTTTACAGTACTGTGTTTATTATCTCACGCTTCTTATAATCTCAG
Organism: Arbutus unedo; assembly: GCA_014822125.1. Classification (NCBI taxonomy): domain Eukaryota; kingdom Viridiplantae; phylum Streptophyta; class Magnoliopsida; order Ericales; family Ericaceae; genus Arbutus; species Arbutus unedo. The sequence goes on from JABCMJ010000250.1 coordinate 4,372, forward strand.
AGGCTATTTGTTTACCTCCGCATCATGATATCGGTAGAGAAAGTCCCCAAAAAAAAAGTTACTGGGAAACTCTTAATTGGTTCGTTGGTGTTGTTTACCCACTTTCTGAATATGTTAATGACAGTGCTTGGTGTAAGGAAAATTTAATTAACATGCGAGCCCAAGTGGTGAAGACACCCGATCCTAGCATGGAGAAGTACTCTTGATCATTTTGAGGAAATAGATGGACAAAATCTGAAATACCATGTATTTAGTAGTTTTAAAATGTTTTTCCAGCACAAGGTTGTGAGCTAATGAAATATACATTTACCACATCGTTGGCAGGGAAACTTTTGTCAATACATTCATGTTGCAAATTGCGGTATTGTCAAATCATCTTAATGGAAGAGATACTCATGTGCGGCAAATAAAAGTTTATGGGCCTCAACTGTGCGTCAGAATCCTCCTTCATTCTTTATCAATCAGAGATTACCTGTTTTCTAACTGCACTATCTCATGGGAATGCTCTGTTGCAGGAACCCCATTCCTCAACAACTCTTCCAGTTCACGTCAAGGGAGTTCATTACTTACTCGACCTTGAGATGAGGCTCACAATATCTTTTGTGGTTAAGCAAAGCACTTATCATGCTGTGGAATGTGATTATTCGAAGATAGAGCGTGGATCCTTGGAGTTGAATGTTTTAAACTTCCATCAAGAAACTGAACTCATTTTTTTTTAATCCTTGGTGAGAATCAAGTCCTGACTCCGATATTCATTTATTATGTGGAGCATAAGTCCCTTGCTGTTATTAGAGAATGTCTGGGGATACCAGGGTGTGTCCACCTTGCAGTGAAGCAAGAATTTGGTGCTTTATGAATGTTTTTGATGGCTATGGTTTAGGGGAGTTTTTAAAGGGATTATTGTGATAAAGGAAAGTGGATACATGTACTGAGTCTGTCATCTTGTAGAGATTCGGGCAATGTAAAAAAAGATCGTTTCAACAGTCAAGCTTTAGTCTTTACTAATCAAACCAGGCCAGACCACAAGTCCATGATAACAGGTTCAGGGCAGATAGTTCATGGCTGCTAGGCCTTTTCTAGACATGTCAATATCGGTAGCCAAAAAAAAAACTGCAGCTGCTATACTCCAATACAAGGGCATCCCAAAAACATTATTGTACGCCCACCCACTTCCCAATTACCCGCGCCTAACGACACAAGTTTTCCTTTTGGCTACCTTTTTTTTTTTTTTTTTGTGAAAATCCAACGTGCACAAATGCAACGTGCCTTGGGGCTTCTTTCAGACAATGTGTCTTTTGCAAAGCCCCAGGTTGGGCTCCTTCAGCTATATTACTTGAATATTGAAGGGGCGTTTGGGACCAATGTCGTAGACCACCCCTCCTACTCTTTTTAATTAGAATGGTGAGCTATTGAAAGCTATCTTAGGACCCCAGGGAACAAGACTTGGTAAGATTGTGACACCCATTCGTCATTATGGCCAATTTCTTTGTTGTTGCAACAGATGTTGGGTATTTTGAACCCAAAGGGGACCGGACAATACAACTTCATTGATCCCACTGACAGAAATACAGTTGGATCCCACCGGTGGTTGGACTGCAATAATTTGGTTCATAGATGATAATCCAGGTAACTCTGATTACAAACCTAACCCGTAATTTTTTCATACTTCACCTCAAATATTTTTTAGCCATTTTTATTGTCATCTTGTCATTATTCTGTGAATACAACGCTACGACTACAAATAAGCTCATCACAACAGTGTCACCTTAACATTCTTTCGTAATTCTTAAGAAAACAATTTCACTAAAATAATGTGGCAGTAGCAATTGTGGTAGTTATGGATTTTCTATTTGCATATAGCACTACATTAATAGTGCAGTTAGTCCAATTGCATTCGTACGTGTTTGGTTCATGCACTGCTATTTGGAGCTCCGCACAAGTTCAAACTATTCTGCCTCCGCTAAAGGACCTTCCCCCATGCCGGCTGTTTAATTTTGTGTAAACTCAAAAGACTTAATTCATCTCGCTCATGGCTTCATCACCTTTGGAATGCGTAGGGCACTGTCAATATACATCATGAATTGACATGGGTGATAATTGACATGTCAACTTTCCTGATTTCGAAAGTACTGAATTACCAGATTTGGAGCTTCTCATTGTAAAGGGGCTGTGGCAAAAACACATGCTCCTAATTTTTGCACAAAATTAGGACATTTGGGTATTGTTAAAGCAGCAAACTGGAAAGCAAAAAAGCAAGCACCGAGAAAGAAGTTGACAATTGGCAGTCCGGGCAGAAAACATCAAAATCAAGAAAGAAGCAAGGTGACTAAAAACCCCTTTCTTTTTCAAGGCATTTTGGAATTTTTGATTTTATGAGTCTACCTAAACGGGTTCTATCTAAAGCAGATCAAATGCCTGCTCGAAACTAATTGGCAATTAGTAGGAAAACTCCTCAAACATATAGTAGCTTCGGAGGTGATAATTAATCAAGCTCTCAAAGGTAGCATTCCACGTACAAAAGTAGAAGTATATATAACAGCCAAAAAAGGCACTTGGACAAGAGAAACCGAATCTAGTTTTGCTGAAAATGCACTCAATTATGTATCAGAGCTAAACTGAGACAAAATTAGCAGCGTGACAATGAAAGAGCAAGCCGTGAGACTTGAGCCAACCAGAAGGTTAAAAATGAATTTACAACCCCAAACACGTCTCTACTATAGAACCACTATTCCAACTACAGTATGAAAATATCTTCTAAACTATGCTGTTTTAACAGAAGTAAATTTTTTCAAGAAGATAACATAGCAATGAAGCATACCAGCAATATAATCAGCCCCACTGCCCAAACCCAATAAACCCAATTCTTTCCCTTCTTCATCTGCTTAGCATAGAAAAGACTGTTAGTACCACCACTGATAGTATTCCTGGCATTTACAACGTTTTGCTCTATCTCATCAATCTTTTCGGATTGAGTCTCCACCAAAACAGCCATATCACGGAACACTTGGAGGAGATTGTTCAAACTCCTCTGAATGTCCAACACAGCTTCGTGCCTCTCTTTATTTTCCCAATACATATCTGACCTCCTGTCAAATATTTCAGCTTTCCCACTTCCCAAAACCATCTTTTCAATCATATCTTCACTCGCTACTTCACCGGTTGTGTTGTAGAATCTCCTCCTAAGATATACTTTGTGATCAGATAGTACTTTCTCTCTCAATGACTGAAAATCATTCATCATGTCTTTCAGTTTGATTCTCAATCCATTGGTGATCGAAATCCTCATTCGATCAACTGCACTTCCTTCTCTGAATTCCACCGACAACCTGCAATTTTCTCCATTTGATTTGTCGAGCAATTCTAGCCTTGTTTTGACAGTTTTGGCCTTGCGAAGGACCGAACTAATGTCCGAGTCCATCTGGTCTCTTATACCGTGAAGAACCTTAGTGCTGTGAGTCAACTTTGTCTCTTCATTTAGCTTTTGAAGATTAAAAAGGAGATTGGTTATCTCTAGCATGTTTGACTTGATTGCATCTACCTTTTGGAAGAACTGAGAGAGGTTCTCTTCATCTGTAGGGCATAGTTGGCCTTTCTCTACATCTTTTTCTGCTTTGAGATCTATCTGGGCCTGTTTCTTCAATTCCACATAACTTAGAAATGATTTTGTCATGAGATCATTCATCTTGTAAAGATATTTGCAGGACCCACCTGCAAATAATTACAAAGGAAAATTATTCGAAGTTGAATATCAAGATATACGAACAAACGTATGAAAAACATATGTCTAGCCCTTACTGGGAACTTGGATTCTGTAGGGTCTAATCGAAGTCAACAGCCAAGACGTCTCAAAAATATCAAACAGATGTGAATGTGTGGAGAAAACCTCACGAATAAGTGTCGAATATAGAGAAAGAGGCCGAGTAAAACAACTTATCAAGAATGGCAAACTGTGAACAAGGACCTCTGTAATTCAAAAGCCCTATTACGTGAAGATACTAAACAAGAATTGAAAAGTAAGTTGCAGAAAATTTGAACGAACCTTGGAGAATTCACCCTTTTCTTTCCCCTCTGTGTGTGTGTTTAAGGAGAAAGAGGGGAAGGAAAACATAGAAGAGTTAGAGACGAGAGATTGCGACGGTTCAGTTTGAAATATTTTAAACTCTATTCAAACTACGAATACCCATTAAGTTCTTTGCCGCCGAAGTCGGTGTATGGTTACCTCCCCAAAACACACAACCTGACCGTTACCTCTTTTATGATTGGTTCTTTCTAACTTATGGGACACACCAAATCTGACCATGAGCAGTCATTAGAACATTTTTAATATAAAGATGTCAAATTTAGTATAATAATTGATTTTTTAAAAAATGACATTAAAATCAAATCTAACAAAAATGTCAAAAGTATTGTTAAATTTTATGTGATAATTAAAAAATATTAATTAATGTCAAATTTGACATCAATTGTCAAATGTCTTTTTACCTCACAATGTCTCAATTTGACATATTTGTTTGATATCAAAAAATTTGAATTTCAAATTTAAAGATGTCAAAGCCATAAAAAAAATTTGACCTCCTAAAATTTGATATCTTTTTTGGCCAGCAAAGAGACATTTAAAGTAAAATAGCATTTGACATTTGATGTCAAATTTGACACCAAATAGCCTTTTTAATTTGCCACATAAGATTTAATATACTTTTGATATTTTTATTGGAATTAGTTTTGATATTATTTTTTAAAAATTCAATTAACACATTGGATTTGAGATTTTTTGTTAGAGATGCTTAGAAACTAAGCCACGTTGGGGTTTCTTTTTTGGAAAATAATCAGCACTACTAAAAAGAAGGGTGATTAGATGTCACACTTTCTTTCGTTAACAAGAGGATATTTTTTATTGAATTTCTTTTACAATTTTTTCCTCAATTATTTGTGAAGTAATTCCACGAGGTTCAAAAAATTATAAATAATAAATTAAATTTTAAAAATTTAGAAAAAATAAAAAAGAATTTAAAAATATGATCTATTTGTGCTTATTCGTCATCTGTAGTGAATTTTTTTTAACTTTTGAACGTAATTTTATACTTTTTAAATTACTTTAATCAAAACATATCAATAATCTTTAAAAATTTGAGACAAAAATAACAAATAAAAAAATGAATGAAGACAAAATTAAAAAAAAATCAAGTTAGGCCAAATGAGAAAACACCATGTTTAAGAACAATGAAGGAGTCTTACTTTTCGTGGGAGAAGTTACGGATTTGGGGGAGCTGTAGTGCACTTTCCTATAGTGCATGTGTAGTGCGGGAAAAACGACATAGTTTTGCTCGTTTTCTCCTTAAAACTACATGCACTACAAATACTAACTACAGCTCCCCTGAATCCGAGAAGTTACACCAAAAACCAAAAACCAATAAGCAACATGGCAGTTTAGACTTAGGCTCCTTAATACTCAAAAGCATAAAAACAACGGAAAAACAACATTTAAAATGAGCTATTAAGTCGTATTTTTCATTAGCTCATAAATATCATAGGCAGATAGGTGTTTAAGTATGTATTAAAATCAAAACAGTTTTAGTAACCGACTTGCTAATCGGATGGATGTAAAAATAAGTACATCTTCTTAATAAAAAATGATTCAAGAAAAGTAATTCAAAAATATATTTTTCAAAACATCAAAAAAGACTTGTTTTCATCTACATTAGTCTTTTTCCGATCATATTGTCTTTCTTTTTTTTTTCATCTTTCGACGTCTTTAGACTGATGAATTTCAGAAATTCACACTTTATGACGTTTGTTGATGTGGATGAGCCTGTAATAGAAATATGCATAATACTCAATTTCTTAGCAATAGAATGACAAAATTAGAAAGCAAAAATATTGGAGTATTCAATTTTCTTACTTGATGAGGCATCGGCACATAACAAAAATATGATCTTTCTTGTTGAGATTTCACCAGAATACTATAGGATGGTGCTTGTACTAATCCAAATAGATCATACATAACTAAACATGTAAACAATACTTAAAATCAATAATAAAAGTATTTGTTTTATTAGCGAACAATATAAGCTAATGACCATCAAAGGTTGAGACGCTTTTTTCATGG
>JABCMJ010000254.1:0-26678 GCA_014822125.1 Arbutus unedo
ATATAAATCAACAAATATCTTAACATAATTTAACAATTTTTTATCAAAATATTTCGAGTTCACAGTTATTCCCGAAATAATTTTTAAAGTAAACAGTAAATTTTTAGTATTTTTTCGAGAATAAAATTCAAAAAGCACGATTGAAAGGGATTCAAATGAGCGGTGTCAGTCATTTTTTTCCTCCAAAGTTGGGCCCATTAGAACATGTGATGAATATGAATATTTTTAATAGTTTTTCGAGAATAAAATTTAAAAAACATGACTAAAAGGGGTTCGAATGAACGATGTTGATCACTTTTTTTCCTAAAATTGAGAGAGAGGGGGGATAAGAAAGGACAAAAATGACAAAATACTTTCCCTCCACTCCTCCTTCGCTCCCGGATAATTTTTGAGGAGGTCAAAGGTGGCCCAAAAATTACCTGAGACAAAACTTCTCATTGGTAAAATATATTGGGGGTGAAAAACTAAGAGGGGAGCATTTATTCCTTCCAAACCATGCCAAAACCCCTAATAAGGGGTGATAATTTTGGGAGGGGGGCTTTTCTTTCATCCAAACAGGCACTAAAGGGATAAAGGAGGATTATTTTTGGGCACACTTACCCCCGACGAAAAGTTATCCCTGTGTATTAGCCAAAAATAATACCTCTTATTCCTTATTAAACTACTAAACAACTTTATCCCCCAATTTTATTCTCCATCCGAACTAAATACTATTTTATCCCATTTTTTTCATTTAAACTATCTACTTTTTTATTCCCCATCTATAAACATTATATCAATATGGGTCAACTTTCAAAAATAATACCCCCTCTTTTCTTATCTCTCTTAATAATTTATCCCTTAAAAATAATCCTTCATCTAATCAGTCCTAAAGTTTAAACAATGCTACTGACACTCTACGAATTATCTCATTTTATACTGCATATCTAGGTGACAAACAACCATAGAAAATTAAAGTCTACTTTACTTATTTGAATATTCTATAATTATTTATCATCTAGACATGCAATACAAAATGAGTCACTAGCCTTATTAATAAAGTTTTCCCTTTGCCCAAAAAAGAAATATGGTACATGTAGTTTGATTTCACTTAATCCTCTAATCCCATTAACATATATTATGTGATGTTTTTGTCTCTATTAAATGTAAGAAAACTCAAAAAAATAAAATTTGTCTACTTCTTTTTTGATATTTTAAAATGTTCAGATTAGTTTACTCGTACCTCGACTAATTATTTTCGAGGGACCACTTCTTGGCTTTGATAACTCCCTGATTTTTTTAAATTTTGTAATCATTATGTTCTTGAGTGTGGATTAGAACAGAAAAAGCAATGTGCTGCTTTCCATATCCTTTTATCTTTTTGTATGTATTTATCTCTATTTATTGAGCTTTGGCTCCATAAAATTATTTAGTTGCTTTTTCTCTTCTGGGAGAATGGAGAGTTTTTTAAGCAAAATTTAGAAATGGTCCCTATAGTTTACCAAAAATTCACTTTTTAAATTCTTAATATGAATTATGACGATTTTAATCCTTAACTTTGGTTGACGCATAAATAAAGCCTAATTATTTATGGACAGTAGTGAAACAAATAGAAACCTATTTGACGAAGGGTAAAGTAGACATCATAGTGCATTTTTCTGCCAAAATGGGGGTGTTCAGCCACCTAACCTCACTGATTTTAACGTACCAAAATGTATACGTTGTCCTTCATTAAGCAGATTTTTGTCTGTTTGAGTTTCGTCTGTCAATTTCATTAAGCATATTTTGGTCTGTTTGAGTTCCATTTGTCAATTATTAGACCTCATTGATACATCAACCAAAGCAAAGAGTAAAAAATGTTGTAATTCATATTAGATGGATGAATATGAGACTTTTGTCAAACTAGAGGGACTATTTCTAAATTTTACCCACTTGTATTTTGGTTAATTGTTTGAGAATGGAGAAAAGCCCCTTCTGCCTGTAATGGAAGCCCACGACCCGTCTCACTCGGGCTGAACTAAATGGGCCTACTTGCAGTAATGGAATTTTCTCATTAGGGCCCTATCATAGTTATGTTGAACACTGAAAATAAATTCTTTCTCAAATACCTGAAGATCCGGTCCATTTACCTACCCAAAAAACAAAAAGATCCGGCCTATTTAGTCATTATGATCCATTTTGATTATGCGTCATCATCTTGCCCGCAAAAATCGCCACCCTGCACCCGACCCGTCAAGTCTTTTGCCTAGCCAAGCTCGTAGCCTAGTACAGTAGGGTATCCCAAATAAGGGTTTGGGCCTGGGACTAGGGCTTGAAGTCCAGCCCAGCCACTGAATTAACCCGCACGTGTTTTAATGTACCAAGCAATAGAGTGCCCAACTACTCGGTCGATCAATATTTTCCGAGCCAAAATGACATTATTTTGATGCACAACATATTTTGTTATGCGCAATGGACAGCATAGCCCCAAGTCCGTTGATTTTCTAGACACTTAAATCTTGCTGCTAATTGACCAAGAAGTGCTTGGTTCGATGGGTAATTTATTAGAGCCCTCGCAAAATATTTGGGTCCAAATCTTCATGGCCACTTTTGGTAAGATTAAACATACTCTTCAACACTTGGAGCCAACAATAAGACCTTAGCCTCAATTTCGAAGTAGGTGCGATAAAATTATGCAATGTCCAGAGTATACCTCTGATGAATATGTGGGTAGCTTACATGTATATTCTCGTTTCTTACGTCTACCTGTTCTTATGGACAAAGTAAGTCGAGTCTCTTTCTCTATTTGATAAAAGAGGGATAACTTAGTAATTTTAGTAACTAGAAGAATAGAATGCCCTAACCTACTCCGAAAAGATAGTCTGTCTCGGTTCTTGGACGATACTTTCAACGAGAGTATGGTCCAAAAAAACCTAACCTGTTTCCATATCCATAATTTACTATATAAGCCTTTAAATTAAACAGTTCAATGAAAAAATCGATGAAATAAACTAGCGATTAAAGATAAAGACTCCTGCATGTAAATCCACACATATGAATCTACTCCAATAATTACGTGTATATTCTCGTTTCTTGTATCAAAAAATGTAGTGCTCCAAATTGGATTGCAGTTTCAGCTTTTAAGGCATACATTTCTCATGCTATAGTTACATAAAAGATTCGAGGGCTTATTATTTTTAGAACCATTATAGTATTGTAATGCGGACAAAATGATATTATTTTATTTACAAATAAATAAAAAATATATAGAGTCAAAACGACGCCATTTCGAGAGATAATATTTGATAACATCACGAAAAAAACTTCTTTTTGCTTGCACTATATGAGTTGCACTACTACCCGAAATCCCGACACTTTAGTTCTTCTCTCTCTCCTGTGTAAGAAGCATTGATCTGTTTCACTCTGTGTCACCATCTTTCTCAATCATGAGGTTACTGAGTGCTTCTTTACTTTAAAATACAGAGGCAAGACAAAGACTTTGCTCAATGAAGATTTGCAATCTCAACTACTTTGCTATTTTTTATTTTATTTTATGGTACTTTTAAATTGATTTTTGAATTTAACAAAAAAAAAAAAACAAAGAGTTGAAGTGTTAGTTGACTACTACTCTAATTGTTGTATTTCGATCTCTATTTTTTTTTGTGATGTTATGAAGTGATTGTGTAGTTTTGATATTTTTGTCATGTTGAAATCAATTTGGAATAGCTTCTTTTCTATCAATTATTCAAGGAAATAAAACATCACAATGAGAATGAGAGTTTTATTTGAAAAATCATTTCTACTAAAAATCATGTATACGAATAAGACTAATTATGTTGGGTCTGTGTAACTTGATTCGATTTTGATTCCCACTTTGCTTGTTATGATGAGTCAAATCACTAAATCTCAACTTATAAATATATTTCATGTGTAATAGTCGATATATATAATACTCTTATTCATTAAATATATAATGAAACTTGTGTGAACTGTGATTGTATTCAATTACATTCTTAGAAACCATGTAAAACCTGTGTCACGCTTTGTTATCGCGTTATTAGTTGTTTCTTTATCTGATTGTATGTATGTGTGTGTGTTTGAAGGATTCCATTGAAATTGCAATTGAATAGTGTGTAAAAAAGAAATATTGCTAAGCATGTAGTGTCTTTCCCTTGGGACTTGGGCATCTTGCTGTGTATTGCGCACGGTGGAATTTGGACGTCTGACTGAACGAACAATTTTTGAATAGTATTTTGTGTGCCAAAACAACGTTATTTTAGTTCGCAGCATATTTTACTGTGCGCAGTGCACTGCAGACTCCCATTCCCTTTCCTTGCCTACCATTTTTTGCTAGAATAGATCTCTCTGTTTTTTCCTCTTAATTTTGTCGAGTAATTTATATAAAATCTTCTTCATCTTTCACTTAATTCTCTTTATATTTCAATTATCTTAATGTACTCCTGATCTTTTCAAATGTAACAATCGATCCCTTTTAGATTGATACACATGAATATTTATCGTATTTTCTTATAACTGCGTCAATTCAAAATGGATCGATCGTTATATTTGGAAAGATCAGGAAATATATTAGGACAATTGAAAGATGAAGATGGTTAAGTAAAATCGAGTGATAAATAACAAAATTTTAATATAAATTACTTCTTAAGAAATATGATTATTCGATTCTGAAGATTAAACTCCCACCCCTCTAACCATCATGGCCCCTCCAATTAATTAATATTTCCATTTTTTTCCTCCACATCACTAAAGATCCATGCACATTAAATAGGGAGAGGTTCCTCTCTGTGTTTTGACCTTACTTCACTTTTCAAAGCTTACCGAGAATATAACCTATGTCAAGAATTATGATGATCGAATTTAGATCAATATGTTTTCTGAACACAATTATTTAAAAATAAATAAACTCGTACATTAAATCGGAATCTCATTTATCTCAATAGAAATATGTTGCAATCATATGTTTGTCAATATTCGATCAATATAATTTATGAATCTTGTTAATGTTATTGACAAATTATAAAATATGTATAGTTTCGATTATCGAAGTTAGTTTTGAAAAAATCCATAAATAAAGAGAAAGTCTACACACACAATTTTTCATGTACAAATACAGACACTTATGCGTCTAAAATTGTCCAACGCATATGAAGTCTTTCAAATAATATGAGCTCAACGTGCATCGAAGATGTGTCTGGATTTGTGCATAAAATTTTTTGTGTATATTCTGGCTTAAATATAGAAGAAAAAATCTAGAAACACAAATAATTTGTGCACATCCGAACACAGACGTGTCGCGAACCGTCGGATGCACGTAAGATACTTTATAATCATATGAGCTCCACGTGTATTCAACAATTCTGAACACACTTATATCTGAATATACAAGAATAATTTATATTTCTAAACTTGTACAATATAAAATGCAGCGGGGGACAAGGACAATCATATGCTGAAACTGAAGTATACAAGTTGAGGTGTCAGCAAAAATAAAAAAAATGCTATCAGTAATAAAATGTTTTCCAAATTTTTCATCGATTATTTTTTATGAATTAAATCATACATATGAGTAATAATTTTTTTTTTAAAAGTGTTCGGTGAAAAATTCAAACTGATTTTTATCGCTAATAGTAAAATTGTTGAAAAATATCCAAATCTGATGATGGATGTTCAAAAGTCATACCTCCCATGCAGAACTAGTTTATTATTAAAATTTAAAATAGCACCTTCTCAATAATTTGACCCCCACAATCTGATATTTATTAAACGTCACCAATAGCACGCCTTTGAATCCCAACAATCCATAAACATGTATTTTTCGACCCACCACCAACTTGGTATCACAATTTTCTGATAAAATTCAGTCCAAAATGATGGCATAAAAAAAATTCAAATAATCAAATCCCATTATCATCACTTGTACCTACTTTGAACCTCTGCATCCATATTCCCCAATTAAAGTCAAAATCATAGACGTGGGTGTATGTGTATTGTATTACGCTTGAGGAAGAGAATAATAATTTATATTGCAATACACAACGGTCTAAATCCTCAAAATACATTTTTCTCATAATATTTGAGATTATTTTAATTTAATGATTGAAAATTATTTTGATCTAATAGCTGAAATTCACTATAAAAAAATTACAAAACAATCTTAATTAGTATTTATTAATCTCATAACTTTCAAAAATAAATACCAAAAGAGGTAAATTAATGCTCATCGCTTCTCTTCTCCCCTTCTCTCTCTCTCTCTCACAATCTAGTTGAACACTCTACTTTTCTAAATTAATTAATTTTTATAAATACTTACTTATTTTTTTTGAAAAATTTGGTAAATCCGAACCAATCTATATTACAATACACAACGGTGTGAAGCTCTCCAAACAAATTTTCATAACGATGATTGAGATTATTTTGATCTAATGACTGAGTTTTATTACAAAAAAATTTAATATCGAATGGTAAGCCAATAGCTTGAATAATAGCTGAATTAGAATTCTATCATGAATTCAATGTTTTTAGCAATGTCATAGATATGGATAATACGCTAGTAATAAAAATAAGATTACTCAGTGCATAAGACTCCAGTTACTGTAGGATCTGAAAATGGTTAGATCATTTGCAATATTAGTTTCGAGAACTTTCTTCGCAACCTAAGCAACTTCATAACTAGAAAGAAAGACGGAATCGATCGGCTCATCCTCGAAATCAACCAGCCCACTTGCACCCCTAGCTTTCATCTCTCAGTGCTAGTGTCGGCCTAGCAGAGATTTTACGATTGTCTTTCTCTTGTTCACTCGAGTCCTGTCCCTAAACCTATCTACTTATTGTATTGACGTTGCATAAGCTCGACTCCTATGTGAGCAGTTTTACTCTCAGAATAAGAGTATTTCTGCAACCCAAATCTGTGACCATCCGGTGATACTAAGACAATCTTCCCATTGCGACCGGGCTGCCCTTGAGAGAGAGAGAGGGAGAGAGAGAGAGTAATAACAAACAGAAGGAGCCCCAAAACCACACTTTTTGCAGTCATAAAGATGCCATTTGATTCCTTTCTGAATTATTTGTCAGTAGGTAGAAGACCGAAAGCCATCTCTATATAAACAGCAAGCTTTCTATAGACCTTCAAACCATTCTTTCAATCACTGCAGAAACCTTTCTCCAGAAAAATGGTAAGCTCTTGGTTGATGAATTATCATCCAAAATATGGGGATTTCTACTATAAATTAGATCCATTTATCTTCTCTAACTGTTTCCTGTATCAACAATATTCAGGGCATCTGTAGAGATGTTAATGTTCAATCCAAACAACCCCCAAAACTTGGAGGAAATAGAGCTGCTCTCTTTGTCCATGGTACATACAATATAAATAATTGTATCACTCTAAGATTTGGTTTAGTTACACTTTGGGTTTTTCTTCACAGATTTGATTTCTTGCTTATTGTAGCTATGGTGGGGCTCGAGAACATGGCATTCGTTCCGAACGCAGTTAGCCTCTTTACGTACTTCTACGGGTACATGAACTTTAGCTTGACAAAGTCGGCCACTACACTTACAAACTTCATGGGGACTACTTTTCTACTGTCATTGGTTGGAGGATTCATCTCCCATACCTATTTGTCCAGATTCAAGACTTGCATTCTGTTCGGAGGCATAGAAGTCGTGGTATGTTATTCACTTGTCATGTTGATTCCCAAACTATCGATTATAAATGTCACCAATGACTCAAAGACGGTATAAACACACTAGACATTCGTGCTAATACTACAAGAAGTACGTTGTAGATAAACTGTTAAAAGTTAGTTCTGAAATTCCATTTGGAATTGCAGCTTATGCTTCATCATTTCAGCAGAAAATTGAAGGGTTGCGTGTTTACTTTAATATAATATTGAGACATCTGCACATAACAGTTTTAAGTTTCACATTGGATCTAAAATCCCCATGTGATATCAGAGTTGAATCTATTACATCCCACATTTCCAAAATTTATAAACCCACACCATATGAGGACAGACCCAATAAAAAGATTGCACGATAACAGACCAAGAATTGAATACAAGCGAGAAACCTCGAAGAGTGGCTTCACGAGATGTAAAGAAATAAAGTCTCACATTGGCTGGGTATGAAATGAGTGATCTTATAACACTGTTGAAATCTCTTAACGTAATAGCTTAGGCCTCTGGGTTGGATATAAAAAGTTTACAGTGTGAGTGCAAATACAGCAAGATTTGTCTATGCCATCAATCAAAGAAACGTGATATTATTGTAACCGTCTTTTTAATTGTTTTTCTAAATTTTTATTAGATTCACGTCAAATTTTTTAAGTTAATCATTAGTCTTGACGAAAGAAATCTAAAAAGTAAAAAATTATTATCAAAAGACTCACAAATCCACTAAAGACAAACAAAGTCTGAAAAAGACAATTATCTGGATTTTTTTTCAAATTCGGTCTTTGTTTTTATACTTTTCCGATTTATTTCGTCGAGACAAATGAGTAATCCTAAAAAATGTGACCAAAATCTATACAAAAATTGCTAAACAACAATAATATTCAGTGTCTTTAACAAAACTTAATTTAAACCAAAGGAAGCCTAACTGGTCTTTTTTCATGGAAAAACATAGAATATTAAAGAACATTTATCCCAACTATATACCTACCAGCAGTTCTCTCAGGTGCCCCTTTGGCTATCCAATGTTATTTCCTTCTAGCTGATCTGATTTTGTTAATCACCTACTGTACCCCAAAGGATCAATGCATTTTAAATTAATAACTAACTTTAAGCAATATCCTAATTGCGATCAAACCGGGTCTAATTTTATGAAATCAACTCACTCTCAAAAACAAAACCACAACCCAAGCTGATTCTGTATGTCATGTTTTCCAGGGATACACTATCTTAACAGCACAAGCACATTTCCCCAAGCTAAGGCCCTTTCCTTGCAAAGAGATGCCCCTTGCCAAAATGAACAAATGTGAAGCTGCAGATAGCAGCCAAGTCGGTATCCTTTTTGCTGGTTTGTACCTAATTGCCCTTGGAAACAGCGGGGTTAAAGCAGCAATCCCGTCTTTAGGAGCCGACCAATTTGATGAGAGGGATCCTAAGGAGGCAGTTTCTCTTTCTAGCTTCTTCAACTGGATGTTATTCAGCATCACCATTGGTGCTATACTGGGGGTTACATTCCTAGTATGGATTAGCAGTAACCAGGGGTGGGATTGGGCGTTTGGTATCTGTACTATTGCTGTCCTAATGGCATTTTTGTTCCTAACCATGGGAAAATCAGTTTATCGGAATAATCTACCCCAGGGAAGCCCAATCATTCGGATTCTACAGGTATGCAATATCATAAACTATTCTCAGAGCAAGAAAACTACTAACTAGAAATGAACTCTTAGAATTCCCTCCCTTTCTTGCTCTTAAATTCAGGTGTTTGTGGCTGCCATTCGGAATCGAAGGCTTCAAATACCAGAGACCACAGAAGCGTTGCATGAGATTCATGACAAAGAAGATGGTATAGGAGGTGAAATTCTGCCAAGGACTGGTCAGTTCAAGTAATCACCGAAACTCCCATACTCATCTATCAACTTTTTGTTTTGAGCTAGTTTTGAGTTTAGCTCAATAACCAAATTTACGCAATCACCCTCGAGACCTTGACAGGTGTTTGGATCAGGCAGCAATCATCCGAACCACCAAAGATGGATCCACATTAAGTGTTCCTGGACCCTGGCACATTTGCACAGTGACACAAGTTGAGGAAACAAAGATTCTGGTTCGAACGCTACCGATAATAGTGAGCACTGTGTTCATGAACACCTGTTTGGCTCAACTCCAAACGTTCACGATCCAACAAAGCACTACAATGGACAGAAATCTCCTAGGATTTCAAGTTCCAGGCCCTTCCATTCCAGTTATTCCCCTAGTGTTCATGTTCCTTCTAATCCCTGTATATGAACGGATTTTCATTCCAATAGCAAGGAGATTCACAGGAATTTCAACTGGGATTCGATATCTCCAAAGAGTTGGTGTCGGACTAGTGCTTTCAGCTATTTCTATGGCAGTTGCCGCAATAATAGAAACTCACAGGAAATCTGTGGCTAAAAACCACAACATCGTTGACTCTCCAGGTCCCTTGCCTATCACTGTATTTTGGCTTGGTTTCCAATATGCTACATTTGGAATGGCAGATATGTTTACTCTAGTGGGGTTGCTAGAGTTCTTCTACGCCGAGAGCTCTGCAGGAATGAAATCATTGAGCACTGCTATCTCATGGTGTTCGTTGGCATTTGGGTACTTCTTGAGCTCAGTCATGGTGGAGGTGGTGAACAAGGTGAGTGGTGGGTGGCTGGCCAGTAATAATTTGAACAAAGACAAGTTGAACTATTTCTATTGGCTACTAGCAGGGTTGAGTATAGTGAATTTTGGGTTTTATCTGCTGTGTTCATCTTGGTATAGATACAAAAATGTAGAAGTGAAAGAAGAAAGTACTAGTAATAGGGATCCCGAGGGGAAAATTGAGATGGGAAGAGATTAGAGTTGGGGCTTTTATGGTGGCTTCCTATCATTATACCACTCTTCACATATGTATGCAGTGAAAAGCTCTTGTTTTCACAAGGTGGTATTAAATTTTAGCATGAATCTGTAATTAGGGGAAGAATATTTTATAGTCCTCAGCACCACCAAGAGCATAAGCAATGAAGAAGCTAAAATTGTGTGTTGGAAGTATTTGTTCAAATGTACAGATGCAAAAGTGGAGCTCAACTTTGTATGCCAAGTGTTTGCTGGTTAGTGGGAGTATATAGCTAAAAGTGTGTGGTAAGGATAGCAGTACCTATCTGATTCTGTAAATAGAGAACCAAAGTACCAGCGGTTCTTCCATAGCAGTATAGTGGGTATTCACATTTGACACATAAAATTGTACCTAACAGGACCCACTAACAGTTCCAATGGAGCACCAAAATTACAGTTTTCCCATTAACATCTTACAGAACACAACTCTGCTAAAACATCCCATGCGGATGCCCTGACAACTCCAGAATAATTACCTGCTAAAGAATTTCCTAAATATACTTAACAGAATAATAAATACATAAATGTGACGTATTCTCAAATTAATGATAACAAGCATCTACTTCCCCTTTGGTCTAGGCTCAAAACATCATTTGACATTAGTCAGAACAAACAAATAACAAGGAAATCAATAACAACTAAGTCACACAGTAGACAAGTTATGGCACCGAAATGCAGTAGGAGTACTTTACTATCTGACAAAGCAACTTTCTTTAAACTTTTTATTTTTGCATTCGTGTAATTTACAAAATTCAACAACAATGTTTCTTTATACAAATCACGTGCATGCTACAAATCAAGCGCATGTCTAAAACTGATCACTCAGCAAAGGAAAAAAATATACAAATACATTGATGGATAAAAAAACATACCCAGAGAAATCTAGGTCATTTCTCCTACCATTTCACATCCAGAGTTAATGTCTCTGGAGGGACAAGGAGTGACGGAAACTTTGTGAACG
Source organism: Arbutus unedo (assembly GCA_014822125.1). Taxonomy (NCBI): domain Eukaryota; kingdom Viridiplantae; phylum Streptophyta; class Magnoliopsida; order Ericales; family Ericaceae; genus Arbutus; species Arbutus unedo. The sequence goes on from JABCMJ010000254.1 coordinate 11,506, forward strand.
ATATATTGTACATTAAATTACTCCAAGCAGATGAATCTACATCAATGAAAGGTCTTACCTTCTTTATTGACAACGGCTTCAACATCTCTCCCTCAATTCTAGCCACAACCTCAAACCAAACTCGTTCGACAGAGGGCCTTGTTCTCCATTCAGCCAATGTGCTGTGAAGAGTGTCATTGCTTCTGGTATCCCTTTCTAGTTCCATCTTGAAGTGAACAACGGTTGATGCTTTGATATTTGCTTTCAGAAAACCAGAACTTGTATTCTGGTTGATTTTGTTACCGAGAGAGGTCCTCAAAAGTTTTTCAATCAGGGTTATCCTCGAATTTAGGGAATCAATAGGGCAGCGCTGCTTTTTGTACTTTTTACGTGTGTAACATTTTTCTGGCAGCAACTCAATTGTGTCTTCCAATGGGAAAGCAGTTTCAATGAACGAACCAGCATTTTGAGTCCTGTACGCAGCAACTATCACAGAGCCTGACATATGCATAGGAGGTAATGGCCTACACACCGAATCCTGAAAGGGCCAGATATTACTTCTCTCCCTATCTCTATTGCCACTTCCATTCAGCCGTAACCCAAGTTCCAACGCTTGAAACAGCGAGACTTCTTGAGCATTTCTTACTTCTACTGTGATGCCTTCACCAATGAGGATACGTTTCAGACCAGCATGTGATATGTTCAGCTAATAACAACCAAGCCAAAAAGGTACTGATGTTAGTAAGAGGAGCACTGCGGCAGCAATTTCAGTAAGAGAGAGACATACTTGACATTATAAATCCAATAAAGACACTTGAACATGAAGGGACATGTTGCTGCTCAATACAGAATGTATGATTCCTTTATACCATGGGCAATATGATGAGTCTATAGATGCAAAAAAATGCATCTCGCAGCATGGAAAGCATTAGTCAAATAATCACCGTTTAACACTTACAAACGAAAATAGTAGTAGGCTCAGAGCAGTAGGAAAACACTCAACAGACTAAATCCATTTCACAAAATTACAATGGTTAAGTTATTAAAGCCTTAAGCTGCTACAATTAGTGTCCATGTCTCCACGAGTATCACTGGAGCTTAAATGGGTTCTTGTCTGCAAAAGCATTCAACAAAACCCTGAGGATATTAAGTAGCTTAGAGCACAAGAAGGATTTTAATGGCAAATGGGAGGGACATACTTTCTTAAATTTTCAGCTCCCATTTCAAATGCAAGAAAAGTCAAAATGTACCATTTTTAACTTGAAACACAACTCGCCATGCAATAGAAAGGTTTTGGTGCATACTAACAGATTAATTGTTGATAACACAGTTTAACACCTATGACACAGAAGTTTCAAAGAGGGGATATTATTGCCCAAAACAAGAGTACAACTCGTTCCTGAGGCTGACCCACATGATCCACTTAATGCGCTGCTAGATCGGACCCGGTTTGTTTTTAGTGCAAATTTGACCTGATTTCTTATGTAGAGTTTGGCTCTATAGAGGGTCTTTGGAACTCTAGGGTTTTACATGATAGTCACGGGATACAGCCGCTACACTGTATCCTCTCTTCCATAGCGAGATTCCTTTGTTGGTCTTCCCCCATGGATGTAAGCTTTAGACCAGCTACATAAACTCTAGTCTTCTTGTGTGATTTTGCTCTCTTTATTGTCGTCTTCTGTACATTGTATCAATTGTCAACCAACGACATGATACATTGGTAAATGAATTGGATCAATTTCATTTAAACAATATTTGCACTTTGCTTATAGACATGATGAAAATGTTGGATTATTAGCAGACGTCTTAATGAAGCCATTTGAGTAGCAGGAATACATATAAATAAAATTGGGCAGAATATCATCTGCTTCTCAAATCTTCATAAACATCTCAAATAAACTGCCCCAAATCTTAAGCCAAAATCTCAGAAATGTTTAAACTTTCACAATATCTCATCAAAATTTAAGCTTTGTTAACTAATTTTTTTGGTCGTAATGATTTCCATAATGTTCCAAGCCTCAATTCACAATAAATCACAGGCCTTCCCAATCAAAAAGTTAATGATGAACATATTAACTCTTCCAAACGTTTCAGCTGTATGTAACAATGTTATCCCGTCAACTACTTTGCATTGAATAGTATTGGCCTGCTAACCTAATCTATGTTTTTTTCTCACCCACCCACTGTAAATCAAGTAGATTCTCAGCTAAACTAAACACAAGCTATTTGTTACAACAGCCAATTTTGTGCAAAAACTTGCAACAAGCAAACAAATTTTCATATCAGACTACTGATATATTAGTATTCAATACCGACGAAGCTCAATTTTCCCATTTGCTCTTTGAAAATGAATTCTTCACACCAGAAGTTGACACAGCAAGTTTAAGCAACCGAATGAAGTAGAGAACTAGTAAAATGCACAAATAAAAATAGAAACATCCAGGCCACAAGGCAAGATTAAGACTGTACCGGCAAGAGCAGCGAGAACTTATCGTCTCCACCAACTCTCAATTCCAAAGGACCTTGGACTTGAAACGCATCGAGCACTGCAACCGAATTAACCTCCTTAACCAAAGATTCAAAATCGCCCCCTTTATCAATCTTCGTCCAAAAAGAAACTTCATCTCTGAGTTTTAAAACCAACTCGGTAGTCTTTCCAATCCGAATCCAAAACTCATTTCTCTCCGAGCTACCAACCTTGGCGTTCCTCCCATCCAATTCCGAAACCCTAACATTCTCTGAACTATTCCACTCTTGCCTAATCGAAATAGCTCTCAAAACATCCTGATTTCAACAATAATAAGGGCCTCAGATTCAAATTAAAGCTTAGAAACAATAATTCCAGATAAATCGATACGAACCTGTAAGAAAGGAGAAGGTTGAGGACGAAGCTCTTCGCCGATCTTGGGATAGAGGAAGTGAGAGATGTTAAGCGTTTGTTGGGCGGTAATTAATAAAGCTAGGGTGTTGAAAATCAGGAGAGAGAAAGAGAAGGCGGAGAAACGTGTGATGATCAACATTTGGTGGTGGTCCGTCAACGGGCGTTAACGACGACGACGACGACTGGGTATGTGTATCAGGGGACTGGAGGTTGGGCCGACACTGGCCGTACGGTACAAAAGCTCGTTACGGTGTTTCGACTTGATCGGGAGGGAATCAGTTGTCCAAGCAAAAAGGTTCAAATGACGAGAATGACCCCGTTGACTTCCGCCGAGTTTCTTACAAATATACCGATCTCCCTGAGCTTTTTAAAATGTCACTTCTCTCCCTCGTTTTGTTCACAATCTGAAGTTTAGCGATAAATTTGATAAATCAGAAACGATAAGTCAGTAAATATCGGTACTGATATGAATTACACTGTTAATAAAATTGGTATGTTTGTCGACATGAGATTGATAATTTTGATCTAAATAGACTCTTTTCCTTTATAATTTACACATGTTAATTTGTAGACGAGAAATAAGAACATTTACTAATGTCACGATGATTCAACTTTTAAATGATCTAATTATTCCCAGTTCACCATCACAACCCATAGTGATACTTACACAGAGATTTTTGCACTCATTTTTTTCAATTTTGTTTTTTAACTTTCATAAGATGAGTGGACATCTTCAACAAATATCAATGCGTTCATCAAGTATCAGTGTCACGATCCATTCCGTAAAGATTAATGCACATGACCGGCCATGAGTGAAAGTATTTTCTATCAACATATCTGATATCAGAGTGCAAAAATAAAATTTACTTCCAGAGTTCGATTCATAAAGTAAAGTGCAATAATATAACCTTTATGGGCTTATAAACCTTAACTACGGCCCAAAATCCCGACAGGTCAACAAAATAATATTACAATCGATGTCATGCTACATCAAAATATACTAAGTCTAGAGATTACAAAAGATACTTCAATTCTAATACAACTTGCAGAATTTCAAGCATGATCAGCATTATTATTAAAACTTGTTACATCAACAATTTCATTAGCATTAGATTAGTGTGAGTCTAGACATGAAAAGTTTACTAACTTCTGTATTAACATAACCCGCATTCTTAAAATCAATTATAATCAAACGATAACATCATGTGATATGCGAATCCAGCTTTTAGGCTTACGCTGTAATCATGCACAATTATCAAATGATAGTATTATGTGACGTATGAATTCAGCTTTTAGGCTTGCGCTATAATCATGTATGGCAATATTGTATGATCTACGGCAACACCAATAAATTAGGGAGCGATCCCAAATATATAGTCGGCGTAATATCACCCGTTGGATTACCTGGTTAATAATCTCCACCCTTATTACTTCACCTCATCGCTAGAATCTTCATCTGCTCCCTAGCGGACGGGGCGCCGTATTAGATCTCATAACCATACTATGATATTTTCATACTTTCATGATGTCATGATTCTTTTTAAAATCTTAATATGTCATGCTTGGTCTATCATTAATACAATGTTTACTCACTTAATAACATGGATTATACAGCGAAGCAACAAATTATTCATTTTTATTGCAGAATGCAAGTAAGCAAGTCATATGCAAAACTCACCTGAAATTAGCCCGTACTTCATTTATATTAATTCGGCCTAATGATCTCTAATTCCCAGATCTATCATAATAAATAAAAGGTACTTATTATCAATAATTCTTAGAAGTATATATACTAATTTAGTGGCTCAAATCGCATAATCGTTTGGACTCCTTGATTCGCAAGGGCACAAAGTCTAATTCGGGTTCTAGGGCAAAGTGGTAATTTTATCCAAATTTAACAAGTGGTCCCGAGAACTTTCTTGGTATTCGGGTCAATTTTATTACCCAATCATTAGTCTCATTTTTATATACTAGAGATCGAGTGACTCACGTTCGATCGGTTTAGTCGCCGGTTATTTAAACTGTAAAAGGGTATTTTCGTAATTTTGCTATTGGCCGTTCAAAAATATGACTGAGGTCCCACATTATTTTTAGTCGTTATTCACATTCAAAGTCTAATTCCACAGTCGGTCCATTCGTGTGGTGATTTTAGTGTCGGTAGGCCAAAAGTAAGTAAGAGTAACGTTTTGGTAATTATACTCTCCGGTCTCCGAAACTCGGGACCGAGACTTGACCCGCACATTATTTAACTCCAATTTCATTATGATATAGTCAATTTCGTGATTCGACTAACGGACGTGACGATTTAAATGGGTACATGAATTGGGTGTCTAGAAAGAGAAAAATTCCAAAAAGATAATTTTTGGCAGCAACTTTGGGGTCGTTTTCTGTGAGATATGTAGGTCTCAAGAAGGACCCAATCCATCTAGGTTCAAGAATTTATGTTTGTCTACAACTTTTGTCTTTTAAGAAACGAATTTTGACCGTTTGAACATCAAGATCCAAGGGCCCGAAGTTGACAAAAAAATCTGGAGAAATCTGAAAAATAGTGTAAATCAAGGCCGCGAGTCGTTTTCGTAGCATGATTTTAATGAGTTCAAAATGTCATAGAGCCAATCCATTCCGTCTATATTTAAGATAAAGTGTTTATGTCAAACTTTCGGCTTTTGTAAAATGTAATTTGAGCACCAAAACATCAAGATTTAAGTCTCCGAAGTTGACCAAAAATCTGCGAAAATCTGAAAAAGAAACAGTTTTCTCAAGTTCACAAGTGACTTTCGCAATACGATTTCTATGGGTTCCAATGGTCCGACGATCAATCCAATTCGTCTATTTTGAAGACTAAGTGTTCAAATATAATTTCAAATAACGAAATCTAGATTAAACTATATAAAACATTAAGATCTAAAACCTCGGACATAAGAAAAAGTATGCGCTTACAAGTGTGTTTTATCTCTTTTCTTGCCGAAAAGCTCGGTGGCCGAAAATGGTGACTTGGGCTACGAATATGGCTATCTAGACGGGACTCTGGCATGTCCTAGTGTGAATGGTGATGTAGAGGCGGTAGTTATATGGTGGTAGGAGGTGGTGGAAATTGAAGAAGAAGATGATGAAGGAGAAGTAGTAGTAGAAGTAGAGAGATATGTGGCTTTCTTGGCGTGAGGGGGAGAGAAGTTAAAGAGAGAGAGAGAGAGAATTGAGGGGGAGAGCCACATATGACAAAGCCAACCTAAATGCATGTTGTCATATTTATGCATGCATAAAATACAAATTGGAAAGAAAAGAAAAATAGAAAAAAAAACATATTTAGATTATAGGTTTAATAATTATAAGAGGGAAACACTTCCCATAATTTAAGGAAAAAGAAAATTTGAATTTGACCATGATGGATTTCTATCGGTCAAGGGTTCAATGGCGTGCACGAGCGCAAAACACTCTGCGATCCCGAGAAACTGTTCCGATTCTAATTTTCGAAAACTATGAAAATAGACCGAAAAACTAAGAAAAATATGAGAATTATTATGGCGTGCTCGAATTTCTCATGTGACTATTCGTTATTAAGCCGACATCTCAATACGCCCTAAAATTAACGTTTTTAATGAACGTAGGTTCCGAAATTGAATTTTCTAAATCGAAGAATTAAATAAAAAATAAAAAATTATGTGGCAATTATAATTATTCACGCTATTTCTAAATTTAAATAATTAAATTGGATTGGGTTATTACAATCAGAGTTGTATTTATCAATGCATTTTGTGTAAGTTAAAAATAGTCCAAATTCAGCTTAAATTTAAAATTTTTACTGGTGGAGAATTTAAAAGTGAATAAAATTTAAAGGTCACGATCATGTACGTGTGGCTGACCCCAATGAAAGTTAATAAAATTTCACCCCACCTATAAATTTAAAATTTATTTAACATATCACTCTTTTAAATAAATAAATAAATATATATACAACTCTTATGAAAACCTTATTGTAGTCCACATATTCTATGTATGATTTGAGACAAACTTTAAAATTTCTTCATAAGTAAAGTTTTCTTTTACTTGAAATAATTTTACCTGCTAATATAAGTAATGTCATTTGAGAAAGACGTATGTTCTACAATAATTACATCAAATAATAATAAAAAATTTTAAAATCTCATAAATGTTGGTAATTCTATTTTAAAAGTATACTTCAAAAATTTTGAGTGACTAGTATTAATTTTCTTCTTGTTTTTAGAACCAAAGATTATTATGTTTTATTATTATTTAATACGGAAAAATTTATTGAGGCTGTGCTTAATAGTTGACCCTCACCGGGAAAAAAACCTTTTAAGTTTCGCCACTTTTTTCATACTTGGCTAAAGTTAAATTTATGAAACCAAGGGACCATAAATTTTTTACAACTTTTTTTAAAAATTCACTAATAAAGATAACGGCTAGTTTATATAGAGATGGAGGGCAAAGTGAGAATAGTAAAGGCATTTAAAAGTTGAATCACCATGACATCAATAGATGTCCTCATTTTTCTTCTAAAAAGGCGGGTTTGTTTACAAAATAAAACTGAGGGAGGACAGTAACATTCCAAAAACTTTAGGTGATCAATGTTATTTCGGAAAACTTTAGGTGATCAGTGATTAGTGAGTGAAATTTACTCTTTTTATTTTGAAACTAAAAGTAGATATTGTGATCTTGGTTGTTGGATGAACAAAATATGGAGTGGAATTAACCGGGTTGCGTGTTGGTTCGCATAGAAGCACACATCGGAAGGAACTACCAATCAAGTAACATTTGAATTTTCTATAGAAGGTCCAGGATGAAAGGTACGTTATCATTAATTTCTCATTACATGTGCTATGCTAAAAATTAACTGACTTAATTATCGAAGTATCTTCCTACCAACGAGAGATGGAGGTTCTTTATCGATTTATTGTCTTGCAGATAATGAGCTTGGAGAGAAATTGAGTGATATATAGTCAATGAAATATTAGGACAAGTTTGAGACAACTCCAAAATGGGAAAATCATAAGAGTTCAAGGACCAAATTAGGGAGGATTATGCAAAACCCAACAGAGAAAGAGAAGGCGTTCTTCTTGATAGATTTCTCAAATCTGTAACAAGTAAAGCTCTCTCTAATTCTCACAAAAATGAAAAACCTAAATACAAGTAAAGAATCAAAGTGAGAGAAAATCAAGATTTGCAGTATGAACATGATTCTTGACTGATGTTCGAGGATCTCTGGTTGTTTTTCATGCTTCTTCTTCATCAGTATTTATAGATATCAGCAAGATGAACGTTAGAAACATAACGGCAACAAAACATAGAATTAATTTGAGGCCGCTAAATCTTCTTTCAAAGATCATCAGACCTTCCATAAATGTGTTTTTCTAAGTTGAGTCCAAATCACCAACGGTAATGAGGATGAAATTGCTGTTTCGAAAGTCAATAATGACTGCATTTGTTGGGACAGCCGGTCAACCGTCAACCGATCGACCGCACCCTCCACAAGAAAACGGGAAGGTTGCTGTGTCAAAACGACGTCGTTTGGAGCGTAAAACACTGACCGAAAATTGTTTGATCAATTTTTAATGTTCAGATAGTATTTTACACGCCAAAATTGTTAAAATGAAGACCTCAATTTCCTAATCAAATATTGATGATTGGAACCGTTTAATGTGTTTAAAACATGTTTTTAAGGGTACCCATGAAAAATTAGCTCAAAATATTATCGGAAATGACTTGATCAAAGCAGTTTTTCATAAAACTGTTCCTGTCAGTATTTATGAATAACTATTTCGATCAAATCCTTCTCGATATTTTGTTGAGCCGATTTTTCACCGCTCTCTCTCTCTCTCTCTCTCTATATATATATATATATATATATATAATTTTATTTGAAGGATTTATTAAGTGCCCATAATTAGATTTAAGAAGTGGTTTATGCACTTTATGTATATACAATGATTTGAGATTTATGTGTGGTATATGTTAGATAAGGACTTAGTGGGTAGCATGTGATATAATTAGGGGGTGAAACTGTAATTGAGCCTTTAAGAGCCTTACATCAGATTTTTTTGCTTAAATCTATTTTTTCTCCCACACACTCTCTCTCTCTCTCTCTCTCTCTCTCTCTCTTTCTCGTTGGACACCTTGGGTGTGTGTGTATGGTAGCTCTCTCAAATCCCATTTCACAAATCTTGCTAGAACTTCAAAATTCCTCAAGATTCTTCATATTTCTCTTGCATTTGGTGAGTATTTGGTGGTTGATCGTGCTCATTTCGCTTAGAGGAGGAGTATTCAAAGATTTCTTAATTTGGGGGTTAGGGGTTGCTTTTGAAGCTCAAATTCTTCGATCCGACACTCTAGATAGGGATCTCTTACCTCTCTTATATGTGTATGACTTGTTTTTGATATTTTATGAGTTTGGGTATTGGTTTAGAGTTTGAAAGTAGAAGTTTTAGAAATTTTGCAGAAAACACGTATTTTCGGTCAGTCCATGCTGTTACTGGTAATAGTGTCTGTATTACCGGTAATACAGTGTCTCATTTTCAGGCAGTGTCCTGTATTACCGGTAATAGTGTGTGTATTACCGGCAATTTTGTGTTTCATTTTCAGGTAGTGTCCTGTATTATCGGTAATAGTGTATGTATTACCGGTAATTCTGTGTTTTATTTTCGGGCAGTGTTCTGTATTACTGATAATAATGTTTGTATTACCAGTAGTAGCATATGTATTACCGATAATAGTACCTGTATTACCGGTAATTCTGTATTTTATTTTTTATTGAAATCATTATCGAAAATTTGAATTGTTGACTTCTAAGGTTGATATTTGCACTTATTCCTTGGGCATATTTCTAGGATTCCTAACGCATGATAACAATGCAATATGTTATTAATTTAAGACGATGATTACTAGGCACGTGCAATACTTGAGAGTTTAAGTTGATGTAATGAAATTGCGATGTGACACGTGACATGTGTGGGGCACTTGAACAACACGATGTGTGAACTAGACTCCTTGAGAGGAATGCTAGGGTAATAGTACTAGACTCCTTCGGAAATGCTAGGAAAACCTTGAACTAGACTACCTGAAGGAAATTCTAGGAGTGATTAACTAGTCTCCTACGGGATTACTAGGTTGAAAATGGAAATGCACGAAAACATGATTGATTGGATTAATAACCTACGAGGTGTGATAAATGATTTTTTAACGAACTAGTTGATGTTATTGATGTTATTACATGACATGATTCATGTTTAACCTTTAACTTGAATTCGTTTATGATCTCGTTATTATTGGACATTTATGTTCACTTGTCATACCATACATTTCATATCCACATAAGATTGATATAGATTTCTCTACTGGGCTTATTAGCTCAACTCCTCAATTTTCTTTTCAAGTACAACTCCGGACGTTTAGCATCGTTTGGCATCGGTGCTTGGACTGTTGCATAATTTTTGAAGAGTCTCATATATAGAGTTATTTAACATGTTTTACTTAACTATTTTTTAAAAGATGTATTGTAACTCTATCTTATTTTGGTGATATACTCAATGTAATATTTTAAAAATTTTATTCTATGTAAATGGTCATTGGGATGAGGTGACCCATTATGTACTTATGATCAAATTAGAACACTCATCTCCTTATACATGGATATTTTGGGAGGATTTCATTGAGCCTTTCGCAAGGATTCTCTTATACCTACTTATTTATTTAATTAGTTCCTTTTTTAAATTTAGGGTGTGACATTGCTCGTATCTTACTGGTTCTTAAACCCCGGTCCTACATTAGGTAAAAGAAAATGCAACGTCTCAAAACTCCCCCATCGGGTATAATATTCATATTTAACATAGTTTCACACGTATGTAATGGATTGATCATTTGACTGCCCTTCTCAGTTCGTGAGAGGACCAATGGTCCTTACCCGTCTAAGGTCACACATCGGAGACTAGTTTAAAATGCCATACAAGTGACATTAGAAGCTCGAGTCTAATAGGTTGACATGGAAGAAACAAAATTAGAAATTTCAACATTTTGTCCTACCTCTAGTCGACAGGTTGACATAGGCAATCAACCAGTCAGCAGTTGACTAGTCTAGATCAAACAATCCACCGAACCTGCACCAGTGACAAACATAGAACTCTAAAAACTTTAATTTTGAAATTCCACAACTCCAGTTTTCCACAGAACCTCAACAACATTACTAACTAAGATAGACGTAGGCTCAATTCTAGAAAAACATAAAACAAAGAAGTAAAAATTAAGCTCAGTTGTTGCTATGTGGAGGTCACACAATCTTATCAGAATATTACCACTACTTAATCATACATACGTTATTTGAGCACCTCCATGGGTATACGAACATATTTAAACCAATTATTTCGTGTACCCTACAAGTCTCCGAAAATAATTTTATTTTTTATTTAAAATCTAATCTAAATTTAAAAATCCAAATATTACTAATTAATGCCTAAATGTTGGCTCGGCGTCTCATAACTTAGGCCACTCTAGTGAGCCACCCTGCTCAGCCCACCATTTGGAACTATTGTTCTACAGTTGGTGAGTTTTGTTTTCACATGTTTTGGGTTGATTTCGGATCCTAGGACTCACATGACTATTGTATGTTGACTTTTATAAATTGTTTACGTTGAACTTAAGTGAAATTTGGCAGGCAACAAATTATACATGAAACATAATTTATGGATCTCATAATGCTCTTGATCGTTGATTTTATCATGTTGATGTTGTTTATGCTAATGATGTTAAACTAGTGTCGATTTTGAAAAAGTTGAAGGATATGAAACCTAGGTTTAAGGAATGTCTTGGGCCATGCTATTCATCTAGCCATAATATATCTTGAGCCATACTCACTCTTGAATTGTGTTATGTCTTAAGTCGTACTGTGCTTCTTCCAAAACGTGTTACTTAGAACTTGGGTTATAGAATACTAAGATTGGGTTGGAGAGGGAACGGGAACGGGAACAAGAGCACTGTAGATGGGAGCGTAGTGCATGAAAGCACAGTGCATGGGATCTTAATGTATGAGAGCATATTGTATGAAAACATGGCGTATGAGAACATAGTGTGGGGAACATAAGCGTAGCGTACATGAGCATTATAGGTGAGTTGGACCAAGAACTGATTTGATAATTAAAAACTAAAAAACTCTAATATACTTTTGTTAATTTATTTCTGTAATTACGTGAATCGTGCATACTTGTCATTCTGTCATATCATTCATGTAAGGAGGTTGGGGAGTTTTTCTTATCCTATTGAGTATCACGACTCATAGGTATTACGATGTCCCTGATATTTCAATGCTGAATGAAGATAAAGACACGTATCCTGAGGACGCCACCGCCGAAGCTATTGTGGCGGAAGAAACTAGAGAACCTTTGCAATGCCTATAGATGTTAGATGACTCATTTTTGTTTTTGAAGTTTTTTTTTTTTGATGTAACAATATACTAAATTTTAAATTCGGAGCATTTATGGATTGTAATATTTTTAAAATTTCTATATTGAAATCGTTTTGTTTAAAGAAATTTCTAAGCTACTTTCTTATTTGCACGATATTTTTTAATTAAAAAATTGAATTTTTGAGACATTACAAAATACACATGACTTAAAAAATGTGAATGTGTGGAAGTTAGAAACTGGCCCACATGATTTGGATTCATTTACTTGTATAAGTTACGCATGAGAGATATTAAGTGAATGCTAATAGAAATTTTCAATTTTGTAGTTGACATTTCGGTGCTGTTGTTGAAAATTTATTTTTTCTTCTGTTAATTACCAAAATAAGTAAATAGAGAAATTTTGGGGAAAATAAAAAAAATTAGAAAATAAAAAAAATTAAGAGTGCCTAACCAAAGACTTTGGCCGATAAATTTAGAATTCATTCTCAAAAAATATGTAAAATTCAAGAATCACTTCAAAGGAACTTTTTGGACTCTCATTCTTTGTTAATTTTTTTTACTTTTTTTTGAGGTTGATGGTAAATTTAGAATTCATTCTTCCAAAACATTTTATAGAAAATAATGTAAAATTCAATAATCACTTCAAAGAACTTTTTGAACTCTCATTATCTATAAGTTCGTATAGTTCGGCAATAATTTAAAGATTTATAATCTAAAATTCAAGATTTAAAATTGTTAATAATATTTATGCCAAGCTTAACTTTCATTCATGTATTAAATTTTACCATTTAAATACATACAATTTGACAAAGAAACAGCGTGAATGAGGATATGAAATTTACTCAATTTGGGTAAGTTCATAAGTCTATGCAAGTCTTTTCTTATCTGTCTTTTATCTTTCGTATGGAAGATGAAAAGTGTAAGTGGACCAACCGAGAGATAATGGTAATATCTTTTTCAAACTCCAAGGTATTTGCGCCACATTTAACCTCCTCTCTCCGTGTTAAATTTAGCACCAAAATACATAGAAAGAAATTTACAAGAATATAGAGAAAGCACGTAAGCGATGGAAAAAAACTCATTTCATGCTCTGGCCTATTAATGGACTAGATTCGAATTGAATTCGGTAAGATTCGATTTGAATTCGATAGGATTTGAATTTGATGTGAATATAAAAAAATTCAAATCCAACCCGAATTAGAATTTCATAAATTCGTTGCAAGGCAACAGGCATAGCTTCACATCTTTGTGATACGATTGGTCTATAATTCTTACTCACACCCAACGTCGGATCTAGGAATTTCATACACGAGATTCACTTATTTAGAATAAATTTAAAATAAAATTTCAGAAGTTACATTGCAATATAATGAAAACAAATTTAGTTTAAATAAATCGGTACTGTAATGAATTTTAAATAAAACGCCTCTTACGCACACACCATTAACAAAATTTAATTTAATAGCCAATCTAAATTTAAAAATCCAAATATTACTAATTAATGCCTAAATGTTGGCTCGGCGTCCCATAACTCGGGCCACTCTGGTGAGCCACTCTTCTCAGCCCATTGTTTGGAACCGTAGTTCTGCAATCAGTGAGTCTTGTTTTCACATGTTTGGGGTTGATTTCGGATCCTAGGAATCACATGACTATTGTATGTTGACTTTTATAAATTGTTTACGTTGAACTTAAGTGAAACTTAGCAAGCAACAAATTATGCATGAAACATAGTATATCTTGAGCCATACTCACTCTTGAGTTGTGTTATGTCTTAAGTTGTACAGTATTGTGTCTCTTCGAATATGTGTTAATTAGAACTTAGGTTATAGAATACTAAGATTAGGTTGGAGAGGCATGAGAAACAAGGGCATAGTAGATGGGAGCATAGTGTATAGGAGCATAGCATATGAAAACATGGCATATGAGAATATAGTGTGGGGAGCATAAGCATAGCGTATAGGAGCATTATGGGTTAGTTGGACCAACAACTGATTTGATATTTAAAAACTAATAAACTCTTATATACCTTTTGTTCATATATTTCCGCACTTACGTAAATCATGCATACTTGTCATCCTGTCACATCGTTCATGTATAAGGAGATTATTAAGTTTTTCTTATCCTATTGAGTATCACAACTCATGGGTATTACATTGTCCCTAGTATTTCAATGCTGGATGAAGACGAAGACGCGTATCCTGAGGACGTTGCCACCAAAGCTGTTGAAGTGGAAGAAATTAGAGAACCTTTGCTATGCCTATAGATGTTTGATGACTCGTTTTTGTCTTTGAAATTTTTTTTTTTTTATGTAACTATATACTAAATTTTAAATTTGATGCATTTATGGATTGTAATGTTATTAAAATTTCTGTATTGAATTCAATTTTTTTAATGATATTTCTAAACTACTTTCTTATTTGCACAATATTTTTTTAATTAACAAATTGAATTTTTGGACATTACAAAACATACATGACTTAAAAAACGTGAATGGGTGGAAGTTAGAAACTAGCCCACACGCGCGATTTGGACTCATTTACTTGTATAAGTTATGCATGAGAGATATTAAACAGATGATAATTGAAATTTTCAATCTTATAGTTGACATTTAAGTACTGCTGTTGTTGAAAATTTAATTTTTCTTCTGTTAATTACCAAAATATAAAGAACAAACTTTGTAATTAGAGAAACCTTGGGAAAAATAAAAAAAGAGTGCCTAACCAAACGGACTTTGGCCTGCAAATTTAGAATTCATTCTTGAAAAATATAATGAAAAATGTAATATTCAAGAATCACTTCAAAAGGAACATTTTGGACTCTCATTCTTTGTTCATTTTTTTACTTTTTTTAGTGTTTGGATGGTAAATTTAGCCTATGTTTGGTAACCATTCCTGTTTCCTG
>JABCMJ010000255.1:0-12243 GCA_014822125.1 Arbutus unedo
GTGTGACGTTATTTGAAGTAGTTTTACGTAAAATTCTACATCTGGGTCATCCAGAAACAGATGAAAATTATGATCAATAAAACTCTACAAAATTACCCTCCCATCATAGCCAAAGACGATCCCCAACTCTGTTTCTCCAAAGAAACAGAGTGTTCATGCCAAATACTGCTCCGGTTTCTTTTTCCCAGAAATACAAAATCGGCAACTTCTTGGTGGAAGGCCGCCAGCATGGGTCCCCAAATCTGAAGCATCAGCGGTAAAATCTTCAAGACCTACAAGCTTTGTTTTTTCATATCAAAATATTTTCAGCGTAAAATTTTTAGAATGCTGTTGAAAAGATTAGAACCCTGACCAGACAAGATTCCTTCTAAAAGCTTCACCCATCAAAACCAGCCAACTCAATCGGTTACTATTAAAACATTTATTAATAGAATAAAACATCATTTTTTAGTAGGCCTTTCTTTTCTTTTGTCAAATGTTTATTGTCTTTCAGTTATATGTATATATATTTCACTTTTTCTATAGTTTTGAGAAGATTAATTTAAATAGTTAAAAATAATTATATATTCTAGAAAAATTGATTAATTTTTACATTGATGGTTCATTTACTTACTATATTCATATTTTTAATTTTCTTTCAAAGTTGATAATAAATTTTCATTCCAAAATGAATATTTCGTTCATTTTGTGAAAAACGATGTACATATTACAAAATATTATAAATTTTTTTTTTGAGATCTCAATTATATTCATAAAATAAGTACAATTATTTCGGTAGGACTTTTCGCATCAAGTTTCACTTAAATTAGGTGAATTGTGAAGTAGTAAAAAAATATTTAATGTTTTGTAGTTCTATACCGAATTTTCAAAAAGATAGTTTTTTTTTGTAAATATGTTGACAAGATATATAAAAAATTCATTTGTTCAAACTCGTCTAGTGCTCCAAATACTCCAAATATCCCGGGACCGATCCTATTGAAGACAGTTGCTGCAAAAATCATTTAACTCCTATTTCCAACAAATTTGCCAGCTGTCACTAGAGTTGTTTCCCTTCGTTAAGGAAATAATAAATAATGTTCTTTGTTATTAAGTCAATGTATTATTTTTTTAGCACTTGTTAGGGAAATAATAATTGATGTTCTTTAATATTAAAAGTTATTAAGTCAATGCATTAATTTTTTATACTTATCAATGAGTTGTATTTTGTGTTTGATCATTGTTGAATTATTGTTTGATTATTTTTTATTTTTATTTAAATTTTTTTTATAATTTTTTATTTTGCGTCAATTTTTTTATAGTTGTTAATTCATCTAGATAAGAGATTTCAGAAAAATATAAAATTATATTTAAAAATTTAAAAAATTCATAAAAAACAAAAAATAAACCAAAAATAACGTATGTGTTTACTTAATTTTATCTTTAATTAATATTTTTTTAGCTTTCAAATATAATTTTGGACTGCGATATTTATTGGATTATTGTCTTATTAGTTTTTTATTTTTTATTTGATTGTTTTTATAATTTATTGTTTTGCATCATTTTTTGATTGATTGTTTGTTCATCGTGACAAAAAGAATTTAAAAAGTACTAAATAATGTTCAAAAACTAAAAAAATAAAAAATAAATTAAAACAGAGTCTATTTTAATATATTTTTCGTCTTTATTGAATTTGTTTTAGTTTTTTGTTATAGTTTTATACTTTTTAGATTTTTTCCGTCGAGATGAATCAACAAATTTTAAAAAATTAATAAAAATATAACACACACTATTTTCGTAAAATAAAGACAAAAAAAATAATTTATGCCATTTTTAAATTAAATAAACGAAATTTATCATCATGCATTAACCCGTTTTTTCTTTTGTCCACAAAGCCACAACTACCCAATTCAATTATTAAAAAAGGAGGCAAAAGGGTCCACCTTCACGTCGTTGTTGTTCTTTGGTTAAAGCAAATCACATCTTACCTCCTTGAAGTTCTAAAGGCATTCGGATCATATCCTGAAGTTTCTACTTGTTCAAGTATGGTCCACACCATTTTTAAATTAAGGAGATTTTTGGCAAACGAAGGCCAAAATTGACGACCAATTGACGTTGTGATGATATTTGGAATTTTTTTTTGAAGATGGTAAATCCATTTCCAAACAAAATATTCACGATTTGTTGAATTTCAAACAAGATATTCATTTCCAAGACGAGGTAATCGTGAGATTTTATATTTCAAACAATATTATTGATGAGATGCCTATTTTCAATTTGCCACAAGCAATCTAGATGGTGTATTTGACAATTTGAAGCTTACAATGGCTAAAGAAGCTAATTTATTTATGCTTCTGCACTTGAGAAAAGAAAAAAAAGAAGAAAATTGGAGCATATGAATGCGAGTACTCTTGCAATCTCAAGACTTATGGGACTTCTTGTGCCCAAACCTGACCCCGTTTGGAAAACCATAGATAAATTTTCTGCACCTACCGACCTCTCTTACTCACTCCACATTTTGGAAAATTGTAAATTTATTCTGAGTGATTGTCCAAATGAAAATTGGGATGAACTGTAAATCAAAAACATTCTAAAGCCGAACTTAGACAACCACAAGTGGTTTGTCTAGTCGTTAATTTCAGGACTCTAAAGACTACTTGGGAACAAATAGAGCATATTATAAACTAAACGGATACCTCGGTTATCAAAAAAAATTGCAAATTAGTTCTCTCTCACTCTTTAAGAGTTTGGGATGGTTTGGGTAATGACATGGGTACACTCAATTCAAAAATATTGTAGGATAACATTGTTTGATATGTGGGTTAAGGTTAAGTCAGGATTAGGATTTGGGGATGATTGAGGCTTGGAAGTGTTAGAGGCTAAGGTTAAATTTGAAGACTGAGATTGTGATTATTAGAAAATTTGGGTTGAGGTAGAGTGGTGGAGGAGAAGATGGGTGATTGTCTGTGGTAATTTGTGTTTTTTATTCTGTCTTATTTATGAAAACAAAATGTTAACAAACCCCTTTTGACTTTTCATTTATAATATTATTGTGTTTTAAATTGTAAATGTTCCACCCTAAGTGGTTACTGATTAATCTAATTTAATTTTTATTTGCAGGCTGGATTTTCATCTCAGGCTGAATCTAGCCTAAGGAGTGACCTAGGCTTGTCTACTGCAGATGTAAGTTATTGTTTATCATTTCCCAATTCTTGGAAACACATTAATGATATAATTTAATCAGAAATAAAGTGCTAACGAATACGAATAAGGAACCTCCAGGAAATTCTCCATTAATCACGTGGGCTGGGGATCTTTCTTTAAAAATCTCTTTCACTCTCTCTCTCTCTCTTTCTCTCTTTCTTCTCACTCACTACAAATAATATTTTTTAGCCAAATACACCACGGGCTTACCTAACTAACTTAATATTTTTTTATTAAAAAAATTATATACTGTAATTTTTATTATTTTTTTAGTTTATTAGTTTGTCTAGATAAGGGTTCTTGATAATTTATCATAATTTAATAAGTTTTTATCAAAATATTTCGAGCTCATAGTTAATCCTCAAATAAATTTTGAAGAAAACGGTAAATTTTTAGTATTTTTTGAGAATAAAATTTAAAAAGTACGACAAAAAAAAATTTAAATAAGAAATGTCGGTCATTTTTTCTTCAAAATTGTGTGCATTAATAATCTGGTGCTAAGGTGGAGGCCACTCTTTTTGCTTTGAAAATTTTTCTCCCCCTTCTCTTCTCTCTCTCTCTCAAAAGTTAAAAATTAAAAAAAAAAAATGTGATTTGTATTTGTTAATATATATATATATATATATATATATATATATATTTTGTTGATTTATAAAATAAAATAAAATTTTGTTTAAATTACTAAAAAATATTCACATTAATTGCATAATGCATCAATTTTTTTAAAAAATGACCGATACCGTTCATTCAAACGTCTTTCGGTTACAAATTTTGAATTTTATTCTCAAAAAAATTAAAAATTTACTATTTATTTAAAAAATTATTTCAGAATTAACCAAGAACTAGGAATATTTTGTTGATTTATAAAACAAAGCTAAATTTTTTTAAATTATTAAAAAATATTCACATTTATCAGATGTTCTAATACACATAATTTTAGAGAAAAAAATTTGAACCTCTTTTGGTCATGCTTTTCGAATTTTATTTTTAAAAAAATACTAAATATTTACTGTTTACTTAAAAATTTATTTTGAAATTAACTGTGAGTTCGGAATATTTTGATAAAGGTTTGTTGAATTATAATAAGATATTTATTAATTTATATTTTGTTGTTATTCAAAAATATTCACATTCATTATATGTCAGTATGTACACAATTTTAGAGAAAAAAGTGACCAATATTATTCATTTAAACCTCTTTCAATCGTACTTTTTGAATTTTATTCTCGAAAAAATATAAAAATTTACTGTTTATTTAAAAAATTATTTCGAAATTAATTATGAATTTAAAATATTTTGATAAATTTTTTTTGAATTATAGTAAATTATCAACAACGCTTATCTAGACTAATTATTAAATTAAAAAATGATAAAAAATTACAATATATAAATTCTTTTGAATAAAAATAAAAATATTAAATTAATTAGGTAAATCCACGATGTATTTAGTTAAAAAATGTTATTTGTAGTCAAAGAAGTGAAGAGAGAGAGAGAGAGAGAGGAGAGGGCCACGTGGGGTGGGGCCACTATCAGTGGGGGCTTCGGCCTCCCATTCCTTACAAATAGCATTTGTGTGGCGCTGCTGAGTGTTAAATCACACATCAAGTAGTACAGGTGTCTCTGACATATTTCAATCGAAGGTCAAGACTTTTCCAATTATTTTAAAAATTATACAAAGCACCCCTTTTGTAATAAAAGTTTGCAAATATTTTTATCTGTTCTGTGTTTGTTTGTTTATTTAAAAAAAATTTTCCAAATTTTTTTTTAAATTTATTTAAGAAATTTTTTTTCAAATATTTTTATTTTTTTCAAACAACATTCATTTCTATACGAAAGAAGAGAGAGAGACATACCTCTTTAACTCATTTATATCTGGTCACCTTATATTCTAAGGGCTCGATTGGTCTCCTTATATCCTAAGGGCTCGATTGGTCTGTTAAATAACCGAAGTGTGTTAAATTATCAGATGTGTTAAATAAGATAGGACTTCATATATCTTAACTCGATTATTTATTTTGTTTCTATTCAAATTTTGTTCG
The DNA here is from genome assembly GCA_014822125.1 of Arbutus unedo. Taxonomy (NCBI): domain Eukaryota; kingdom Viridiplantae; phylum Streptophyta; class Magnoliopsida; order Ericales; family Ericaceae; genus Arbutus; species Arbutus unedo. Next base: position 5,220 of record JABCMJ010000255.1, read on the forward strand.
CATTTATTATTTTGGCATCAAATTTTTATTGAATTATTTTTATTTTTTTAATTTTTTTCAAATTTGGTTCATTATGTATTATTTTTGTAAAATCTCTCATCGAGACGAACTAATAATCTCTAAAAAGTCGAGAAAGTCAATCAAATCCAATTAAATTGATTATCTATTCAATTATAAATCAACAATTAAATGCAAAATAATTATTTGTAAAATGTGATTAATTAATTTAAAAATAATTTGATCAATTTAAAAAAATTTAGTTATTACAACACAACTTAGGGTTTTAATTAATCGATCCTATTATCATTTTTTTAGATTATTTTCTTTTTTAGTTTCATCAGATTCACATTGACCTTTTTAGATTAATCATTTGTTTAAAAAATGCAGTAAAAAAATTGTGACAATTTTATTTAAAAGTTTCTTACAAATTTGAAAAGTTTGAAAATAATATTTTTTTATTCTTAATGTTTTTAAAATTATTTTATCTGAATTTTTTAAACTTTTGTCAATATATTTATATTTTTTTAATTTATCTTCTCGAGATGAATTATTAATTTGAGTTTTTTTTATAAAGAACTACACAAAAATCGTTAAAAATCAAACGATACTTATAAAGTTTGGCCTACCTCCTTTTTGAATTACTTTTTTGTTCATATATAATTAATTTCGTTCTTGTTAATTTTGTGAGAAATTTCTATCAATTAGTGGTTCGCTTTGTTAAAAAAATTTAGAAATAAAAATTAAGCCAAACTTGAAGCAAATTAGAACAAATAAAAATACTGAAAAATTGACAATTTGTTTAAAAATTTTAATTTAACTGAACTTTTTTTAAAAAATGTCTTAATTTTTTACTTGCTAAATTATTCTAGTCGAGAGAACTAATAATCTACCAAAATTAGATCCAGATCTAATAATAAAAAATTTATTGAACAAAAAAGAAAAATAATGCAAAAAGAAATATATTGGTCAATTAACATCATTAACGAAAACTAATTTTTTTCAAAAGAGATCCTTAGTTTCGTTTATTAGATAACTGCAAGCATTTTTAGTAGTATTATGTTTTAGTGGACGAGAGAGAGAAATAGAAGAAAGGGGTAAATGACAAATAGCATAACATATGGGTTAAAAGCTGTTATTTGGTAAGACGTACTCCGTCCCAATTTGTCCGTCAATTTTAGAAATTCTAATTATTAAGGAAACATAATCATTATTTTTTAAAGTTTTAATTTTTAAAAATATCCTTAATTTTTTAAGTATTAAATGAGAGTGTGTTTTTCAAAATGTAATTTTTAAATAAAAAAGAAACATTAAGATAACTTTAATAAGGTAATTTTAAAAATAAATAAATATTTTAAGACATGTAAAAATCAAAAAATAAAAAGAGTACAAAACACCAGTAATAACTTTTCAAAAGCGGTAGAAGTTAAACACTAGTAATGGCACGTGACCTCATGTCTTCATAATTATTAACATATTTTATAATTACTTAAAAGAACGCCCATAGAGTGCCCGATAGCACAACCCATACAAATATGTAAAGCTTCGATTTTGAACAAAAATTATTTTAAAATGATTTGTTAATTAAATAAATATTTAAATAATAATAATATTTTATTATTATTAAATACGGAAACAAAACTTGAAATACATTTGAAATAATTTATTAAAATACTCAAACCAAGTTTAACGGTGGTTTTAATAAAAGAACCAACCTATCACAGAGTAACTACGTGCAGGGAATCCATGTTCGGTTGTAGCCTCCTTCACCATAGTCCGGATCCTCTTGCTCTTCCAGCGTGCATGAACTGTCGATATGCGTATGGATCTCTCTGTATCTATGATTTAATTTGAATAACTTCGAAATCAGCTCTTGTTTCGTGCTTCTTCTTCTTCTTCTTCTTCTTCTCTACGCATGACTCTCTCTCTATATATTTCTATCCATCTCTCTCTCTCATTTTGACTACCCTGAAATTGAATTGTAGTATGACCTAGGTCCCACTTGAATCCCTCTTACGTTTACAGACACGTACACAGTGTAAATACATTAGTGTGTATAACTCAGTTGCGCTAATTTGTATGAATCTATTATTTGTATGAAGTATCACTGTGTGAACCAGCTCTAAATATGCTTGACTCGTGACCTCAAAGTGAAATCACTTTTGGGAATCTGTAATTTCTGGGGTTTCTCATAGAAGTAATTTGGTAAACTTTGGTGATGGTTAAGCTCAAAATTGGGGATTCCTTTTGCTCTTGCTTCTAAGTTTGGTTCGGCTAAGCTAAGCTAAGATCTGTAGAGTTCGGGTTTCTTTTCTCTTTCTAGTTTTCCCTATTTTGTGTTTGAAGTGAACTGTTGTTAACTCTTCGGCGACACAAATTTGCCAATTGGAGTTGTGGTGTGAACTGTTCAACTGGGTGGGGGTGTTGTGTGGATATAGAGAATTAATGGTGTTTTTGGAAGTTGAAGAAGGGAACCTCCATAAGTTACCAAAATACCCTTTCAAATAGTCAATATTTGACTTTCTGCCGTTTAAAACAAATGGCGTTATTTATTGTCCTTAATTGACACGAAAACTGAAAGGTAAAAATCAACCCATTTTAAATGGTAAAGACGAAAGTGACATGAGATTCAAATTATGGGGACTATTTGAGTAATTTATCCTTTTTCTATTGGTTATGCATCTCATTGTCGTGAATTATAACTTCATCTTGACGAGAGGAATGAGAAAAGTATCAACGTATGAATTAAATTCTCAAATGCTCAAGAAAGACAAAAAGACTATTTTTGTCCATAGGAAAACTATTGTAAATTATTTGTTATAATTTTTTATCTTTTAAATTTTTCTTGTCGAGACGAATTATTAACTTTCAAAAATAGTTAAGGTAAAACTAATAAAAATTGTGAGAGGTTGGCTAATCACATTGTTGACCCCGATGACATTCGAGCCTCGACAATCAGCCGACTTCCGAAATGATGCCTAATCCGATCTTTATGCCACCTCAGACCACTGTCTAATTGATAGTAAGCCACAGATGAAAACCATTCCAATCCAAAAGCCAATCATCTGGGTTAGAGGTGCCAACCAAGGCAAAGGATAACACACTGTTCAATCCTGTGAGACATCCAATTAGGCCAGGAAAAAAGATGTTGGATGCATGGAATGCATTCGAGTATATCCACTAGAAAACTCAACTAATTCCTATAATTAGGAATGCATATTCATTAGCAAGGTGGGTCCTGGAGGTATCACTAGTGATTACGTATGCATAAGTTGTAAGCACCATATGAATTCTTAACTTGAAGATCATACTATCTCAGTAGAACTTAGTTCTCCAGGTGTCTTCTAGCAACTGCGAAGTTACCCATCAGAGGGATTCTAGTTATTGGTTTGGGAGCCTCTAACTGGTTGTTCCTTGTGTAGGAAGTATTCAAGCACCCCAATGTTAGCTTGAACTAACTTGTGAGAGAGTCCATAATTCAGCATCTCACAATTAGCAATCACTGAGGGATCGCAACATGGAAAGAGTTTCCACGTAAGTCACGATTCAACACATTTCAACTCAACCAAGCAACGCAAGGGCCCAAGCAGTAGCACAAAACTATGAGGGGTGGCTCCTAATTTAGAAACAAATAGTGTTTGCAAACCTACCACTATTGGGGCTAATGTAAAAGCACATAAGGAGTTGTACGCATTGAACGAGGTCATAATGACTCGATTAGAGACGAGTAAGAAAGAGAGCTTCGATGCCATAGAAAGAAGGTGGACGAGGTCAAAACAGTATCATGACACGAAAGGCGGGAAACGGAAAGGGGTCGATGGGCGCTCCAAATAAAGGAACAACGTGACGGGGAAGAAAGACATCTTTCCTCTCAGGCATGAGAATCTCGAGCTCATAGAGGACAGCAAGAGGTGAAAGGTATCCTATGAGTTTATAGTGGATGGAGGAAGTTTGAGGCCCAAGGATTGACACGAGAAAGCTGAGGTAAGGCAAAAGGTGAAGGTGGACCTGTAAAGCAAACTCATGGCAAAGAGTGAATTTGAGTTTATAGTGGACAGTGGAAGTTTGAGGCCCAAGGATCGGCACGAGAAAGTTAAGCTAAGGCAAGGCAAAAGGTGAAGGTGGACCTCTAAAGCAAACTCACAGCAAAGAGCGAATTTGAAGATGAAAGATTATAGACCCCCTTCTCTTGGCACATAATGAGGACTGTTATCCCACTCAATGTTCATAATGTTGGTCTTCACCCTCTACGACGGAGTTAGTGACCCCACTATCATATCTTGCACTACTGTCATGATGAGGTAGTAACTTGTTGAATATTCCCGTCTAGCCTCGAACTCCTATCCCTACATTGGTTCTACAAGTTAAAACCAAACTCTATTGATAGTTTTAGACAGCTGAGAGCAAGCTTCACCGTCAAGTTCTTCTTGAGCAACATGACCTTTACGATGCCTAGTGATCATGAAAATGAGGATGGGAGAATCCTTGAGGGCCAACTCCCAATGCTACTGGAAATACTATAATGAGGTCGAGGACCCCATAAAAGTCTTCACAGTCGGCACCTTTAAAATGGGACTCCTAATGAACTTAGAGTTGCACAAGAAGCAAGAAAGAAGCCAAGGAATCTCCGGGCTCAAATGGAACTTGTACATTAGTTCGCTGACCTAGAAGGCATATACTTGGCCGAGGAATAAAGCAAGGAGGAGGATTAAAATAAAGATGGCAAAAACAAAAACCATAGAATGAAAACCAACAAGTTTAGAAAAAGGTGTAATAGTCGACAAATAGAGTGAAAAAGGGAGCCAAAACACAGTTCAACACGTCGATCTACAAGATTCTGCCACGATTGAGAAAGAAGTGTACTTTTAATCACCAAGGTCAATGATAAGGGACCATGAACGAAGAGACCATAAGCAATTCTACTCTGATTATAAAAAGTACAGACACTTGACTGGAAAGTGCTTCTCTTTTTAAAAGCACTTGGAGTGCTTCTTTTTTTAAAAACACTTGGAGGACCTGGAATAGTAGGGTACGTAAAACAATACATCTTCGACCCTGGGGATGAAACAAAGAACAACAACAAAGACAACAAGGAAGATGTTGATTGATTGGACTCTGAGCCTCTTGGAGTGGTGAAGGTAATTATCATTGCGTCCAAGCCACAAAGATTAGCTAAGCTGAAAAATAGATCTACAAAGACAGGAACAAAAGGAAAGTGTACCAGGTCATCACTGTGGAGACGGAGCAACATCTCATTTTTTGAAGAAGACAAGGAAAGGGTCGATTACCCACACAATGATCCATTGGTGTTAACCTTATGCATCAACTTATATGACATAAAACATGTACTAGTGGACTTGGGGAGCTCATCCGAAGTAATGTTGGTGATTATCTTGTAATATTAAAATACCCAAAATTAGGATTTTCTTTCAACTATGAACAAATTATTATATGATTGAAATATGAAAAAAAATTCACTAGGACCAAAAACTTCCAGAAACCACAACCATATAAACGAAAGACAAACCAAATGAGAAGTGATGCAGTGCATGTTTATGTTGAAACTTCGGAGGGTGTGAATAAAATGGGACACCGAAAGGTCTCTCTCCAACGGGAAGTTCTCGCCCGTTATACACTCCTATGGTGAGGCGGTAATTATGTTTTAGGTGACTGTGTATAAACATGACTTGGTTCGGTTTGTTATATTTTGATTCTATTTATAGTTTGTAAATTTACTATTTCGGATCATATTGTTCATGTATGGTAAATTCAATTTCTATGATTAATGGAAAAAAACGTATATTTATTCTAAAATTCTAAGTGTTGTTTGCATTTGTCGCATATTTTTTTTCCCTACAGTTTACATTGGGTGTGAAATCAATTTTCCTTGTTTATATGTTCCCCTCTACTTGACTATTATGGTCTATTGTTTCCCCTCAATGTGCAGTACTCTTTATTCGGTTCAATGTTGACAATTGGAGGAATGGTTGGTTCAATAGTGAGTGGGAAAGTAGCAGATCTCATTGGTCGGAGATTTGTAAGTTAATGCTAATTCTACTCTTTATATATTTTCAGTGTCGGTTCCAATATTTAAGTTGTCCAAGCCCGACTTCAACTTGGTTGTAGAAGTCCACTTCAATTGTGCCTCAGTTTTGGGCATGTGACGTATAACCTGTATGTTTCTGTTTGTTGTACTAACATGATCCATGTTCCAGGTGTCTATAGTTTAGCCTTTTCCAGTTACATGTCATTGACCTTTCCAGTTATTTTGGGTAGTTTAGACTTGTGAAACTACAATTTTGATGATTCAACCGGTTTATTTTCTAAGCCAGATCATTTTTTTTTAAAGATCCATAACAAAATGATCCCAGCAGATTTGTTTTGAAAAAAAATTGAATGTACAGCCTTTACAATTTGCTCAAAATTAATAGGGCTCACAAAATTATAGCCTAATTCTCAGATTTTGGTTGAAAATTGTGATGCAGACAATGTGGGTGTCAGCAGGATGTTACATCTTGGGGTGGCTTGCAATAATCTTCGCAGAGGTTTCTTCTTATTTCCTTTTCTTCTTTGGGTACTGAAAATTCTAAGGCTTATGCAATCCTCTTAAATGTTCTTCCTATTCCCCTTTTGGATTGTGAACGAGCTGAGCTTGTGATGCCAATAATGCTCGATCCTATTGCCTCTGACTTAATTCTCTTCTGAAAGTCTCTGGGATTCTAAAATCTTTTCAAGGATCGGTTCAATTCGGGAAAGAACTTAAAAATAAAATTCGAGAAATGAGTTTTGTAGGTTGTTTGCATATCCCATCCTGGTTCACCATCTTAATTGTACATGTTATGAGATATATTAAGTATACATCTTAATTGTTTAATGTTTAGCATAGTTTTAATTCCGAGGAGACTTTTTTTTTGAGTTTGGATCTTCATTCCTCCTTTGGGGTTCTCTGTTCCCTATTTGGGCCGAGATGGTTAGTACAACAAATTCTCATTGCGGATATATATATATATATATATATATATATATA
>JABCMJ010000257.1:0-12167 GCA_014822125.1 Arbutus unedo
TAAAGGAGTCATTTTATAAACAGAATCGTATTTCTGAGTCAAAGTTAAATTATTTCTAAAGGCATCTTCTTCGGGAATGGCTTTAGAGGGTGACTTGACACACCTAAATTTCATGTCAAGTGGCGACTCTGAGTTTTTAAATAAGTCACAGCTGTTAAACAATTTTTATTTTCCGTCGCATATCAAGTCAAGAAATAATTCAGTCCCGTTCAACAATTCATTATTCGCAAGGGGGACCGAGGAAATTTTCGGGCGCGACACTTTGTATTTCAATTAGTTTCTTCATTACTTGTAATAGTTCTCTACTTGCGCGACTGGAATCTTTCTATTCTATACATATTAGTTCTTGAGTGATATTGAGATAGCTGAAGCTGATAAGTCAGCCTCTCCAATTTCATCTTTCTCTTTATTCTTAACTCTTGTCTAGCTCTTGTGAGGGTCTTCCTCAGTTGTCATCTCCAAGTTTTTTTCTTAATAGTTGCTCTAGGAATGGACCAACAACCATTAGAGGAAAGAATGTGAAAGAGCCATCCACGTTATGAAGAGATATTTGGCTTTTCCACCACTCATCACAACTTTCAAACTTGAAGATGCGTTAAAAGTTTATCTGGTTGTCTCTAAACATGCTGCAAGTGTAGTATTGATTAAAAAGAGTGGTGCTGAGCAAAAGTCAATGTATTATGCGAGCAAGACACTCCTAGACGTTGAAATAATGTACTTATCATTAGAAAAACTTATTTTAGCATTAGTTGTGGCTTCCAAGAAGTTGCAATATTATTTTATTACTCACACAGTTGAACTACCCATGAAATACCCAATCGGTGTTGTCCTAAGAGAGGGAGACCCTTTCAGTAAGAATGATAGCTTGGTCAATAGAGCTAAGTAAGTATGATATTAGGTATCTTTCTTGAACGGTGATGAAAGGATCAATTCTGGTAGACTTCATGGTAGAGTTTTCCCCAAACCAGAATGAAGGCAGCAGCACAGAGAAGGCAGAATTACCAATTCTGAGTCAGCGCTACAAAGTGAGGAAGAGCTAGACACCACACCTCATTGGAGACTATTTGTGAACAATTCAACATATACCAAAGAATTTGAGATTAGGATAGTAATGTTCTCTCCAGAGGGTCTAGCCTTAGAGGAATCCATGTCTCAATTTTAATGCTTCAAACAATGTAGCTAAATATGAAGCACTATTCGCTGGACTCAAAAGTGCCTAGCAGCTTAGGGCAACAAATCTCATCATTCCTTGTGACTCATAACTAGTTGTGAACCAACTATCTAAAGAGTATGAAACTACAGACGAGCAGATGGCCTCTTACGTTGAGAAGGTAAATGAAGAAGTGCAGAAGCTTTCCAAGACACTGATCATTCAGGTGAGCTCTACATAGAATGATCATGTTGATGCCTTAGCTTATTTGGCATCGACAGTATCATTTGAGTTTCACTAAACAATTTTTCGTGACTCTTTGATGCAACCAAGCATAGATGTTCAACAAACCAAGGAGGCTTTGGACTTTGAGCTTAGCCCAAGTTGGATGAACCCTATAATTGCTTCTTTGAAGGTGGGGACACTACTATAAGACAAAAAAAAAAAAAAAGAAGAAGCTCACAAGGTCATAATCAAGTCTGTTATTTTGGTTATCTCTAACAAATTAGTTGTACAAGAAATTTTTCACGAGTCCATACCTAAGATGTGTACACCCCAATTTGGTGCAACATGTCTTATTTGAGATTCATGAAAGGGTGTGGCAACCATGTAGGAGGGAAGTCAATTGCTCATCAAAAAATTTTACAAGGCTATTGGTGGGCTTACATGCAAGAAGATGCAAGGAATATGTCTAGGCATGTGAGAAGTTCCAACAAAAAATTCTAATTATTCACACACTTGTTGTCGACCTAGCACTAGTGCTTGGTCATTTGGTCAATAGGGCCTAGATATTGTAGGACCACTTCTCAAGGCCAAGGGCATGAAAAAGTATCTTATAGTCTACACAGATTACTTCACAAAGTAAATTGAGGTCAAACTAGTGGCCAAGATCATCAAACACAATGTCGAGAACTTTGTGTGGCAAAATATAATCACCAAATTTGAGATCTCCTATGCTATAGAGTAAAAAATGGGACCTAATAAAGGGCTTTTGCGTAGGGTACAAGACCAGAAATTTGTATGCCTCAGTGGGCTATCTGTAAAGCAATGGACAAGCTGAAGCTCAAACAATACCATCTCGGATGGCATTAAGAAGAGATTGGAAAAAGCAAAGGGAATATGGGTATAGGATGGTGTCTCACTCGTAGACCTTCTCCGCGTTGTTCGGTAAGCTTATAGAATGAGTGGAAGCGCTGACCATGAAATTGGACTTAGCTAAAGAGAAGATAGAAAGAGCCATCATCAAGTTAGCATCCTATCAAGAACAACTTACCATGTTCCATAACAAGAAGGTTCATCCCAAAGATTTTGGGATATGGAATCTAGTTCTTCGCAAGGTACGTGGAAATACTAAAGATCTTGTTAATGGAAAGCTTGAGCCAAAATAAGAGAAGCCCTACAAGTGATCGATGACCCGGGCAAATATGCTTACAAGCTTGTCGATGTAGATAGGAAGGTTGTTTCGAGAACATGGAATGTGTCCAACCTTACAAAATTTTGTGAGTTGGAAAATGTTTTTACCTTATTTATTCACATTGGTTAATTATTATTTGTCAAACACATTAATTTGGATAGAAAGTGGTTTAGTTTCAAAATTATTGTGTTCTTCATTTTCAACCAAGGCAATAAAGGCTAGTGACATAGCGGCAAATGAATAGCATTGCGGTGCTGCTCTTCACATTTAATATTCAAAATTCCTTCTCATGTATGCAACAAAATGTATAGTGAAGAAGTTTCCAGTGTTGGTCCACAGGGAACATAATTTTCTTTACCAAGTGACTTCGTAAATGCGGTGCTTAGGAATGCCAACTTTTTGTTCCATGGAGTTATCTATTACAAAATAGGATGTAAATTACTAATAACGAGGAGTTGTCAAATTAAGAAAAAGGGGTGGTCCAAGGAATTAATTCAGCCCTAACCGAGTCAAGCATTATCTTTTCTTTGTAGCTCAATCAAAAATATAGTCAAATATTTTTTGATCGGAAGGTACTTCTATGAAAAACATTTTTAAGTCTAAATATGTCTCGAGGGAATGATTTTATTCACGAAAAATGTAGAAAAAACTAGAAAGACATGGACCTAAGCGGTAAGAATTAGGTGCACCAAAGATCATTGTTAACAACTAAACAAAAATTGTCGAAAAAAAAAAACTAAACAAAGATTTAACACTTCTTGTTTAGGTTCAAAAGCAAGAACATGAATTGTTCCACAGCCAACTTTGAAAACACATGAGAACCTATCATCAAGCTTAGGTCATGGAATGAATATCATCCTAAGATCATGCCATAAAACTCTAGCCTAGCATGCTTGAAGTAGAAATTAAGCTTTGAATAAAGAACTTAGAGAACATGGAACAAGTCTTGTAACGCCTCGAATTATCGGAGACATAAATTTAAAGTAATTTACCATAAAATCAAAATTTATGCAATAGATTCTATAATGCATGATCATGATGGTAGAATGAGCAATTAATCATGTGTTATAAATAGAAAGATAAAATCAGCGTGTGACATAATCATGTTAAACGGTAAGCGGAAGCATTAAACAAGTAAATGCAGTAAATAAATGAAATGCCGATAATATTTTTCTTTTAATCAACTCCTAAGACTTGTTTCTAAGTTTCTGACACACATGTTTGACCAATGTTCATAAATGTCCAAAATTCATTTCAAATTTCAAATTTCAAATTTCGGGTGACACATGCGTTGCTCATCATCAAAATTGCACTTCCAAAGTGGTGCTATGATGTTCCTGACAAATATGGTCCCGATCCATGAGTTGCACCTCGTATCCACGCTAGTGTACCCAATCATCGGCTTCCGTATCCCATGTTCCCAACCGTTATGCATCTAGTGTTATGTCTCCCTTATGACATTCCTTCACTTCTAAAAAATTTATCTCCTCCCATTCAACTATGTTTTGTTTTAGAAAAGGCACAACACGACTTACGATATAATTTCGCCTAATATATAAGACATGACTGACTCAACTCCAAGACACAGTTCAGTGATAACAGACATTGTTCGACTAAAATTCATATCTCGGCTCAAGACATCCTAACATATCATCTCAAACGAGTGTCGATGATCTTTCAAAAGATTTCTCGCTTCGTAAAGAAAACTCGTGAGTGACTAAAATTATGTCAATATGAACTCGATTTCTAACCATTGATGTTTTAATCATGTCGTGCTCCTAATATGAATTCGTAACTTAAGTTGTACAATGAGCATGGGTTCATAGCAATTGAAAATAAACTACCTAAGTATGGAATAAGGCATGTGGTTATTTAAGTAAGAAATGAGGAGATGCTATGTTATGCTGAAAAATTTGACCGTCTGAAAATTTGCTAAGGATAGAAAAAGGTGAATTTTTAAAATTTTGATTTTAGGAATGAAAAGTCCCAGTAATTGTTCATTAAATTTTTCTAAGAACAATGGTATATTCGCTTGCTCAAATTCATAGAGCTAGGGTGAGTTTTAAGCTACTCTTTCGGAAGAAAAAATGTAGTTTTTTTTGTACTAAACTATAGGGTGCAAGATTTTAGCATGGTTGGAATTTAAATTTTCTATTAATGCCACTGTTTTCTCGAATGAGAGATACTTTATTATTTTCATTAGGTAACATTAAAGTAAAGTAACTTTATTTTAAATTTATGTAGTGAAAATAAGAGCCTACAATCACAAAACAAATGCACTAGTTAGTCTGGCCTTCAAAGGAAATCAACAGAGAAGCTGCATAATAAGGGCACTAGTTCACTCAAGGTAAAGCACCGATTCACTATGTGCGTACAGAACATAAATGAAATCTTCAAAGGGAAGACACTGGTGTAGGAAATAGAGGGCACTGATTCGCAATAGAAACTTTCAAAAGAGAAATGGATCCTGCAAGATAGGGCACCGGTGCATCGGTAATCTTCTTCAAAGTTTCAAATTCTGGGTTTGTTTTTTCGGAGCTCCGTGGAGCTAATTACAGATAAATGGCATAAATTCAAGTTTAGGGAGAATTCTATTTACCTTGTATTGAAGAATTGGAGCTTGAATTTAGAGAACAAAAGCTTAATTGAACTTCATTTTTATGGTTATTCCTCTCTCTCTCTCTCTCTCTCTCTCTCTCTCTCTCTCTCTCTCACTCTCTCACACACACACACACAGTGATAACTTCTTTCTCGACAATGACAATCTCTTAACACCTCCTAAGTTTTCAATTACATGGGGAAGGGAGAAGGACACTCATAATTGTAGTATATGTAAAGAAGGTAGTGTGTTAAGATGAGTTTGTGTATGGGCAGCCGTTGGTGAGGGTGAATATCTCTAGCAAAAATCTTACAAAGTATGTGATGGAGATAATGGTTTTGGTCGTAAAACCAGGGGGCCATGGAGGTTTTGGTGGGAAAATGATGAGTGGCCACCAAGGACTAAGTTCTCATTGGGGAAGGTGGATCATCTTCTGCCATTACCCACACGAAGGAGATATACATATAAGATATAACGTGGGTTTTAGAGGGAGAAAAACATGTGAGCAAAATGATGATAGAAAAGAAAAATGATTCTATGTGACATGTCTAAGGAAATATGAACGATTTTGTGGATTTTGGGCCAACAAGGAAGGTGGGCCAACTTCAAGCATTGGGTTTGACAAGAATGGACCAAGTCATGATGGGGCCTAAAGGTTTGAGCCTCACATGGCATATACACAAATCATAATCATATATGTACAAACCCAATTAATATCATCCATAGTATAAAATTAGAACCTAAAAGAATTAAAATATGCATGTACATTCCTGAAAATTAAATTAAATTATTGAATTTCTTTTTTATGTTTATTTAAAAGAATATCGGTTCAGATAAATTTACGTTGAGAAGAATTTGGAATTAAAATTGTGCATTGGATAATTCTTTTCAACAAAATTACTGACGACCAACACATTCTTTCCCAATTTGTTTATCAGAAAAACAAAAAATTCTTTCCCAATTTATTAGACTTATAGTGTGTTGATAATTCAAGAAAAACGGTCACCAAAAAAATAATTGAAGGCCAACAAACCCTAATAATTATGATTTCTCCACCATAACTCGTAATATCACCGTCTAATTTCTGTATAGCTTTTGTGGTGGGGGAAGCAAGTGTAGGAATAAAATAAATATACAAAGATTAAACACAAATATGTTTGGAATTATCGGATGCACGTAAAATTAATTATTTTGAATGATTTTATGTTTAGTCGATGATTATTGATGTATCTGTGTACGAATTTATTCATGAAAAGTTGTGTCATAAACTTTTTGGGATGATGTTTTTGTATTCCTTCCGTTTGTCGGTTTAGTATGGAAGATTCAAAAATAGATCCATTTGTAGTGGGCCTAAAAGACTAGAGATGTACCATGGACAGTCCCGTAGGCCCATCTGAAGAACTCACAGAGCCCACATTTAAACAAAACCCTAAGTTTAAATCATGTATAAAATTGTTAAACAACGTCGATACGTAAGGGAGAGCAGTCGCCGCGAATAGGGAGAGAGGGGAAGAGAAAATGCAGATTTTCGTGAAAACCCTCACCGGGAAGACGATCACACTCGAGGTGGAATCAAGTGACACCATCGACAATGTTAAGGCTAAGATTCAGGACAAGGAAGGTATTTTCGTTCTCATTTCGTCTTCCAATCGTATATTAACACGCATACTACAGAAGCTAGTGTTTTGTTTTTGGTCGTTTTTCATGTTATTGAATCGAAAATCGTTAATTGAACTTGTATTAGGTATTCCACCGGACCAGCAGCGACTGATTTTTGCCGGAAAACAGCTTGAAGATGGCCGTACTCTTGCCGACTACAATATCCAGAAAGGTAATGAACTTACGTGTGTAAAGAATTTAGATTTTGAGATTTGTGACTTAAGGAATTTAAGGAAATTTTGACGGCGATTCGTATAGAGTCAACGCTGCATCTGGTTCTGAGGCTTCGCGGTGGGATTATTGAGCCATCATTGATGGCATTGGCGAGGAAGTACAACCAAGACAAGATGATTTGCCGCAAGTAAGTTTTTGATACTAAGAATTTGTGCTTGATTCCATTAACTTAAATATTGTGTGTCAAACAATTGACAATTGCTATCACTCATTTTTATATAATTTACTGGCGGCTAAAAAGAACATTAAGTTTTTGGTCTCTCTCTTGTGCTTCAAAACTATCTAATGTTTTTCTCCTTAATATTTGTTACATTTTTTATTCCCATTTTCATAACTGCTTCAACTTCACTTTTTACCTACTTTGTTCCGGTTCACCTGATGTATGGTAGACTACTTAATGATTTCATCTCTTGCATAATTCAGAGCGCCTTCATCATCGTATGGTCTTCACCTTCTTTTTGTATGTACCACGTTTGTGAAACTGTGTAGCACGTTTTTTTCTGAAATTGTCACCAAAATACTATTTTTTTCCTCTTCGAACTGATTTTGGTTGTCATTTGTTATGAATCTAGAGGGGTGGGAAACAAAGAAACTAGAGCGGTGGCACACACTATGTTTCTGCAATTGTAGTAGTGAAGGAAGGCTGGACTAGCTAATCTCTAAAGCAGCTGTGATATTTTAACAAAGGGAAATGGCATACGAAATGATAATGAATTTCTTACAAGTCTGTGGATACATTAACAGTGCTCTAGAGTAATGCTGAACTATGAAGTCAAAAATATGTTTTGGAAATCATGGAAAACAAAATTGGATAGACAAGTGTGAGAGTTCCGTTTGGGTTGTCAAACACTAGTTTGTAGATGCAGGAAACAAAAGACATCTTATCCCATATACAGTGCTAAATACATTGACCTTTAAGACCAGATTCATTGCCTTTCATGAAGAATAAGAAGACACAGGATGACTGTTATGGCATATTTTTTGTGTTGTGGTATAGCGCCAAACAGATACAAGCATATACTGTGCACTTCTGTGGTACAATGGCAGTTGTATGTTGTGAGAGTTTTAGAGAACAAACCAAATAGGATTAACATGGATATTAATTAGTGACAAGGGTGGGTAGGGTTTAATTGGTGTTCTACTATTTTTCCAGAGAGTCTATACAGCTTCAATTTTTGTGGACACCAAAATGGTGCTCTCCTTCTACATTACAGTTGATGATCCTTTAAGACATATGCGTTGCTGGTTCCATCAGCAGAAAACTCATAGCCATTATCAGTACCTTGCAAAAAAATTTTTGAAGTCAAAAAATTTGTTTAAGCATCAACTGTCAATATCTGTATATCATGTTACTTGTATGATTGCAAGGAGGTGACTCCATTCATCAGTGACACTTTCTTATCTCCCAAATGTAAAACTAGGCTTTCACCCTAGTACCCTAGAAATTATGGCTATTACAGGGGGCCTTTTCCACCCTTTTCCTCCAAATCTAGGCCACCAGGGGGCCTTTGCCACCTCTTCATGGCTTAAACTACACCCCAGGCTTTGATTCATTGGACCCTCCTACATCTTGACGCTTACAGATGTACTAAACAGTGTGTTCGTTTTTGCTCTTTATCTATTTCTGAATTTTCCATCTGTGGAAAAGGTGAAGTTTCCCACTGCCATTGTTACCCACTTCCATACTTGCTGTGATCTTGATCAATATCCTAGCTGCTACCAACTTCCCAAAAAGCATCACTTCAGCCCACTCAATACTAGCCTTATCTTGCAGCATTTGATCTTCTGTTGTGTTCTCTACTCTTCCTTCCCACATATAATTCAAAGTGCACAATGTGTTTGCCATAGAAAAGACTCATGTGGGCTCTGTTGATCCCATTGTATTGATTTGAAAAGTCTTACTGTTCTTGTAGACTTAAATTTTATTAGTCGTCCATAATTTCTGAAACAGAAACATATGGCCTTAGTGAACCCCTTGTTGGGCATCATTGAGAGCTTAGTTGATCATACCTTCGTCTTTTTAGGTCGAGTGCCTTATCAAACGTATAAATTCGAATTACCTTTGTCCGGGAGAAACGACATAAAAGAAGTTCGAGAAGAGAGGAATTAGTTGTGGTGTTTGTGTATGATTCCTGCTTGGTAACTCCAGTTGTATTAGCTGTCAAATTGAGTTTGGAAATGAGGCACATTATCTGTAGCAATTGCATTTATGTTTTGAATTATCATAGTAACTTGATGTGCTACACTTGCCAAAATAGATGTGAATGAGTAATATAAGTGTTTCAGGTGTTATGCTCGCCTGCATCCACGCGCTGTTAACTGCAGGAAGAAGAAGTGTGGACACAGCAACCAGGTGCTTGTAACATTTGTGTATCAATCAGAATTCACGATCTTTTTCTTCTTAGGTTGGTTATCTTTCTTAGTAAATTATATTCTGTACTTTTTTTAATTGCAGTTGAGGCCGAAGAAGAAGATCAAGTAGATGTTATTGGTTTAGTTCTGTTTTTCGTATAGCAGCCTGATTGCTGCTTGGAATTTGTAGTTTTGAAACTACTCTCTGCTTTGTTAGGGGCTGTAATGGACCACCTGCTTGCTTTTGTTTGTTAAGATGTTGCTACTTGAAGAATTATAACAATTTGCTAATTTTATTTGTGTTCCAGTCTTCAGGCATATTGTCGTGTTTCTTTGGTAAGATTACAATATAAGTAATGTTATACCAAGCTGTTTACTTATATTTGTTATTGTTGTGAAAAGTGAGTTTTGGAAGTAAATTCAGTCTCTACAGTGTGTTTAGAGCGCCAAAAGCGTTAAATGTAATGTGCACATAGGGTGGCCAAAATACAAATGGTTCAATGAGAGATTTTTCCAGACCCAAATAAAGTAAGATATTCTCGTAATTAACAGTTATGAATCAAGGTGTTGGAAACCAATATAAAGCATCCTCCGGTACGCAGATGCAGGTAGTAAATTCAACTTCCTGCGATCTGTTTTAGAAATGGGAGACCTCAAATGGGCTATCTCGGCTAGACCTCCGCCTCCTAGAGTGCTCACTTTTGGACTCCGTCTATTTTCCCCGTACGGAAGTGATAGGAAATTGTGATTATTATCCTTCAATCAACTAAAGTTTTTGGTCTTTTTTTATCGATGAACCTTGATAACTAAGACGGGTTTTCAAAATTTGTATTATTGTTAAGGGCGGATGTACGATTTATCACAATGCATGAGCGTATTAGAAAGATAAATATTAGAAGTAATTTTATTGATCTTAGTAAAAATTTTGATAGGAAGAAGTTATCTAATTTATACACTACTCTTACAAGGAAAAAAAAGGATTAATCGGTGTGTCAATATTCTTTATTGGTTGTATCGTCGTGTATTCACTTATATTGTAAAAGGACAACAGCTCGAGTTGTCCTCTTTCAAGTTTGAATTTGAACCAAGCAAATTGTAAGAGTAAGTTACCTCTTATTCTTTTTGTGTTCTTCAACTGTCTTTAGTTTTCTTCCTAAACCCATTATGTCTAATCTCAGACAAAACTATCATGAGAAAGTTGTTATTTCTTCATTTTCGTGAAACTTTTAGAAATTTTAACCGTCTTTGATTTTCTTGCTGATTCATTTTGGCTTAGATTTATCAATACGTATCCATCTAACATGCTCAAAACTTCTCAACTGTCTAGATATCTTGGCACTGACACATCATCATCTTTTGATTGGTGTTGTGACATTTGACACGTACAAATGCAATTCTCAAGTGTCTTATCTCTTGGCACTGCAACCTCATAATTTTTGACAAATGTTAAAAATATGGTGTAAAGAATGCCCCAGTCTTTCATTTTGAGTAAAGTTATTTAATTGAATGAATGATATAACAGTTGAATGTCATACCACAAACTTCAAGAGTATGAATTGAGGAATAAAAAATATATATATTACATCTCAAAAATCTCAATATAAATCACAACATTAAGTACATCTATCTTGAAATTTTTAAAAAGTCTAAAATAAACCCTATGACTCACAAGCTCTCAAATAATAAAGTCAAATAGAAAAACTACTAACAAGAGTTATAAGGAAAAAAAAAACTAACTACTAAACTGCATCAAAATCTTTCAAAAATTCTAATCTTCGGTCACAGTTTTAATTCTTATAAAAATAGTTTATAATAACAACATAAGTCGAACCTCGAGTGAGAAAACACATAGTCATCGTGATAATGAGGATTAAAGTATGCTTCGCATCAATACCACATCCAGATAAACAGAAACAATTTAAAACTCATACAATAAACTTGACGCGACACATGCAACTAGACTCAAAGCAACTAATGCAAAACATGAGACTATGCCACAACATGCTCAATATGCGACTCATGCAAGCATTTTATGGTCTTCCACTGGGACCAACATTAGTTTTACGGTCTTTTATAGCAGGCCAACCTAACAATATGTGCACCAACATTAGAGTTCACAGGCCACCCTCACTCGTCGGGACATCTCAGACCTAGTAATATTTTACAGACTTCTACCGCCAAAATCACAAAGACACCAATTTAGGATAATCATCACCAATGCATGACCATATGAACATCTGACCCATTGTTCCAGACCCGAATAATATACACAAACGGACAAAAAGGTAAAGAAACGGGTTGACTTTTTTAAAAAAAACTATTTTCTTATTTTCAGGATGCCACTCGAGTGGCCAAAGCTATATAAAAATTTATTGTAAGGGATGAATTCTACTGAGTGAGAATATTTGAAAAAATATGTTTGAGAGATTAAGAACAGTAAAATCTAGTAGCCAAAAAGAAGGAAGAAGAAGTGAAAATAGTAAAAGAGAGGCAAACACCAGAAGAAAGAAAACAACAGCTCTCTCTAACCCTAAAATGCGCCTAGGAGGGTAGATGGGAAACAAGCTCTAGAGGCCCCGTTTGATAAACCGGTAAGAACTTTGGATGGGATAAATAATCCCAAGGGTTTAGATTGTGGATGTTTGTTTTGCCAAGAAGGGTGGGACAACTAAGCCCATGGGATACCAAGCCCCTCACTAGGGGGTATTAGTAATACCATCCGAAACCAGGTATTAGCAAGCCTGTGTTGTTCTGCTGTG
>JABCMJ010000258.1:0-49287 GCA_014822125.1 Arbutus unedo
TTACTGGGTTTCAATACTTATGGTACGTTGTACCCTGGCCTCGAGTCAAGTGTAGGAGATGAACCCGAGCTAGAACTTAAAGCAGAAGTGGTGGCTACTGAAACAAAGGAAGAAGGTCCCGATATAGCGAAACCTTGACTGTATCAGTAACTAGATCGTCGGCAATTTATTGAAAGTCCCCGTGTGTGGGGGTAAGTTATTCGTGTTATTTAAATTGTTTGCGTTACTATTACTATTTAGAAATTAAGATAATATTTTAATTGTTTTATTATGTTTTAAATTTTAAATTTTAAACTTGAGATATTTTCTTTATATTAATATTAATTATGTAGTAAATTCTAGTCAATTAATTATGTAAAAAAAATTATTTAAATTTTCGGGTCGTTACAGGACCTATTTCCTAATTAACGTTTATTCTACTTTCCATCAAAGTAGGATTCTAGGAAATCAACTCTATCATTTTGACCAATCAAAATATTTTGTAAGGAGTAAGATATGGTTACAATCTTGTCAAAATATAATTACCATATGAGCTTAACACATAATATGGGACAATATCTAGAAAATATTCTTACAGCATAGACAAACTCGGATGGGTAAAGGAAGACAAAAGCAGCCCAGGTGATGAAGATTACCCACATTGTGAATTTGAGAACAAGTTTGATGGATGATGCCAATTTGGATTTAACTTTCCCATAATAAAGCCCATCCCCATTGCCATTGCCATTGCTCAAAAGAAGAGCTTCGTTTGCAGACTGTTCATCCATTGGAAAGGGAGAATAATGATATCTCACCGCTAAAAGCCCAATGTTATATACAAAACATGGAATGGGAAGGATCCGGGCCCGTAGTGAGTTGAGTCACTATAGGAGTGTAGTGAGTTGAGTTATTTGGCCGTTTATCTCAATAACGGACGGTTCAGTATTTATTCGCGCAAATAGATATTTATTTGGGAGAATTGTTTGATTTGAATCTCAATCGTTCGTTGTGGACAGATGAATGGCCAGATGACCTCACTATAGGGCCCCCGCTTCCAGAAAGGGGTTAGTTGTTGTGCCTTAAATGGCACATTTTTGTGCCCCCAAAAAAAAAACTCGATCAGCACTGCTTATTTAAATTTCTTTCGGTCGTTTTCTCTTAATTTTATTTTCGAAAAAAATTTAAAAATTCACTACTGACATAAAAAAATATTTTAAAATGAATCGCGAACTCAAAATTTTAAAATAAGATTTTGCTAACAAATTGTGAGTACAACATACACAAAAGGGATTTTATTTTTTTAATTTTTTTGGCAGATTGTGGTGTGCGGTTTAAAGCACAGCACCCACTCTTTCCCCAATGTAGAAAACTAGACTCAAAGAGAATGAAGCCACAGAAAGCCATCGATATCAATATTTGTCAAAGTGATTGTTTTCTTAGACGTGGGGGCGTTTGCAAACAATGACTGGTATCAGCAAGTCGTACCATAAAAAACAGAGAACACTTCAATTCCTTAACCATAATAAAAGGTACGGTTCTTCTATGCACCACGCACTTGGCGTAGCATAATAAATCCACAAAAAGTACATTTGTTGTGAGCACTACAACCATACGTGATGTTGTCATCGTAATAAGTTTTCATTCTCTCTCACTCCTTTCAAAATACCATTATTACTTTTCACCTTTATGCGTTTTAAAGTTTTTTATCTTTTTCTCTCAGACCCATTATTGCATTGTTGGCTCCAACTCAGCCCCTAAAAAATATGTATCAATATTCATATTTATTGAACATTACGAGGGTGTTTGGCCACTTTTTTTTTTACTTTTTTATTTTGACTGTTTGAGAGTTACATTTTTAAAATGAGTTCTGCAGAACTCATTCTCTATTTTCGACTTTAAAATCAAAAACTCTAAAGGAGGTTCTTTTTGTATTTTCATTTCTATTTTTCATTCTACTACTTTTGCAAAATGCATTCTACATATTTTTTCCAAACACTCCTTTCAAATTTAAAACTCATTCTGGCCATAATTTAAAAAGCCAAAAAAATCAAAAGTTAAAAATGAAAAGTTAAAAAATAAGCACCCAAACACCCCCTTTATATATTATTCATCTCTTAGTGTGCAGTAATTAGCAAGATTCATTGTCTATTATGATTCAGTTTTGGGTTGTGTTGATTTAAAATGGGGCTCACGATGATAATTTAAATTGTTTATCTTGTATATTTTGTTTATAAAATTATTTAACAAAAAAGGTATAATAGTTCGTTCTAAATCTAATTTAGCGAGAAGCATAGCGTGATGGTTCGGTGGGTTTTAATCATTCTTGCTGAGGCAGTAAATGGATTGATGTTCGATAAAAGTTGTAGGACAACAATACAAATTGTCACGGAAATTGCATGGGCTTTGTAGCTGTTCATCAACTATGTTTTCATCAACGATCTTTTTTTCTTTTTATCCTGGTCGCTACACACAGTGCAACAGCTTCAATAATTTCATAAAGGAGAGTCACTTATTTAGAATAAATTTTTAAAAAAATCTCAAAAGTCACTCTACAAGATAATTAGAGCAAATGTAGATTAAACTTAAATTTAAATCGCATGTCAAAAACATGAGAATAGGGTATGTGTTGTGAGCACAGCACACATGTTGTGTGAGAAAAACCAGTACCGTTTTAGGTTTTAAATAAAACACATCTTGTGTACTGTATACACACACTTTTAACAGTTAAATAAAATAGAATTTTATTTTTAAATTTTAAGTTTACAGTTAATTTCGAAATTTTTTTTTTTAGTAAATGATAAATTTTTAGAATCTTTTTGAAAATAAAATTCAAAAAATACTACCAAAAGATATTCAAATAAGCGGTGTCAGTTATTTTTTTTAATGCGGCAGTGACAAATGTAAAAAAAAAAAAGCAAAAATATATGCCCATATGTATTTGTGTATGTATGTGGGTAAATTTCACTTACCTCCCCAGAGGTTTTGACAATTAAAGACACCTCCTCTATTGTTTTTAAAATTGCACTTGCCTCCCCTGTCAGGGATGTCGGTAAACAAAAGTTAACAGAATTGGCAATTTGACATTTTTACCCTTCGAAAAATTGTAGTGTAAAAGTTGTTACTAGCCGTCCATCATCTCTTCTTTAGACATTGCCTCCTTAACACCAATTTCTTCTGTTATTTTAGTTGAAGAAACTTAAGTTTATTTAGCATCACGTAGTCTTTAGTTATTCCTATACTATTTTCATATGTATCTGTACCATATATATTAACGAACATTTTACACATAAACATCACAATGCATTATAAATTTCCATAAAAAAATAAAATGATGCTAAATAAACTAGTTTATCTACACCGAACTCTTACTTGTTGTTCAAATTCACTCCAAGCTTGTCTTTCAGCTTTGGCTACTCTCTACAGCAGACGGAGTAAGCAAAGCTTATCCAACAGGAATTGCAGTGGGTGATTTTCTCAATTTAATAGAAAATATCTCAATAACCAACATAAATTATCTCTCTTTTTCTCTCGAAACCTGTGACTTGCAAGACAAGAAACCGCCAAAGAACCCTCTGATGTTGTGGCGGGAAGACACTTTGATGATTAAGTCATAAAAGGGATCACAAGAAGCTATCTAATCAAATAGCTCTAGCTCATAATTATGTGTACCTTTCACTATGGGTTTGCACCTTAATTTATAGACTTTATAACTTAATCTTTTCAATTCTCTTAGGAGTCTAATTCCCCATTAAAAATGAAGTAGAAGTGTCTTCTGATTAGCCACTAACGAGACAAAACTAATATGTACTCTCCAGAGAATTATCTTCTACCGTTGAAGTTTTATTCTCATTCTAAATTGAATCGACCCAAAATTTCTCATCCATATCTTATTAGAACCTTATCTTGGAACAAATGGAGTTTCGCTTCATCTTCAATTCTATCACGCCCTAGATTTAGCGTAATAATAATAATATATCTACAAGCAGCAAAATCCTCACAAGGCTCCCCAAAAAACCCAAAAAGTCCATTTATCATAAGCCAAAGTATCTCCGATTTTAACAATTTACAAGAAGTCAAATTCGAAATATTACATTGGAGTTAAAACATTCACGTCAAATAGAGTTACAACACATCTTTTTCAAAATGGATAAAAAGATGTTAAATGACTCTGCGAATGCAGCTAATCAAAAGTCATGCAAAAATTCACGCACTCCATGCCAAATCTAAGCTAAACATATGGGGTCGTACCTAAAAAACAATGAAGGGTTAAGATAACGAGCTCAGTAGGGAGATTTTATAGAAATCTTACGTGAACATAGAATGTCATGGTTTAGTAGATGATCAATAATACTTAACTTCAATAAAAGCATAATAATGTACATTGATTTATATGAATTTTCCACAGTAACATGTATAAACCAGAATCAACACTTTCCTTGACTTATCTTACATAATTACTCACATCCTCATCAAGTAAGGTTTTCGGATTGCTTTAACAATGTAAGGTTTTCGGATTGCTTTAACAATGTCTCATGCCTAGTATTCACATAGGATCCTAGTCTCTTCCCCTAGCAATCCCCTCTAGGAATCTAGTTCAATGCATTCATAGCATTCCCATAGGAGTCTAGTCCATACATCTTAGCAATCCCCTCGAGGAATCTAACTCAAAGTATTCCTAGCATCCCCATAGGATCCTAGTCCATACATCCTAGCATTTCCATAAGGAAGTCTAGTCTGTTTAACGCGTCACCAATGTATTCAAGCACAACAAGAACCACAAATTACATCTACTACCTCAATGGATCAATCGTGACTTAGAATCAAACGAGAAGGATGCATCATTTCTACTAAAGGAAGTTATACTACAACTCTTCCAAGTAATACACATGGTATCTAGTAATTCAAAATGATAATTTTTCAAGTTAAGAACACTCAAAACATATTCAAGCTCTTAATACAAAGGGTAAATACAAAATACACCAATAATAAGTCATAATCAAGTAAGAAAAATAAGAAAATCCCTACCTCAAGAGGAAAAATTCAAGGTTTGAGCTTAAATGGTGAAATCCTAACTTTAATGGTGGAAGGAAGCCCAACCAAGTCATCTCCAAACAAATGCCCACTTCCAAGAGTTGGATATCAAGGGATAATGAAAGATCTTTAGAAGAATTTGGAAAATATTGAGATTTGATCAATGATTTGGGGTGGAGAAGAGAGAAAAGTGAATTTCTTAGAGAGAGAATGAGAGAAAATCTGATTTGGGATTTTAGGATATGTCTAAAAAAAATCTGATTCGTCGTTTAAAAATCAGAGCGTGCACCTGCCTGATCGGTCACTGGAAAGGCACAAGGAAACCTGACTAGTCACGGAAGACTACTACCTAAAAAATGTACCCACCTGACCGGTCACGGAAAAAGGGCCAATAAGCCTAATCGATAGCGGCATGCTACTAACCAAAAAAAATTTCTTTCACGTGACTGGTCACACTGGCCTTCTCTGGTCTCGACCAGTCACCCATTCCTCCTTGTTTACTTTTGCCCTCTTCGCCAAAACTCGTCTAAGTCATCATCCAACTCCTCCAACCCATATCAGTATCCATTTTAATCACCATAAGATATTCCAAACACTAAAATAAGACGGGTCCTTACAAATTCAAGACACGTAACCTCCTTTCTCTGATCGACAACCCTTTGAAACCGCCTTGCTCAGGTGGGGTACTCACCGAAGCCTTTCTCAGGTCAACTTTACTCACTCGAGATCGACAACATGCATGTGCGTGAGAGCATTTATGTGTCAAACTAAATTAATCTATTTAATGAAAAACTCAATGATACTTATTTAAGTTTTACCTCCCTCAATTACCCCAGTTTTGTTTGCTCATTGCGGAACAAGTGGAGTAGGCAAAGCTACAGAACTCCATGTAGGTCGATGTTTCCTTCTCAGATATGTTTCTCTCTAACCGTCACTTGGAATCTGTATCGTTGCATTAAATGTGATTGACACTATGAAAGTCTTTTATGGAACAATGTGCTCCCCCCTCTCACCCACACCGTTCCAAATTAAATAACTTTTTGTTTTTCAAAAAATGGACTCACTTTCCTAATTTCTTTTCAATCCTTGTTTTATTCCCGCCTCACACTGTTCGTCTCTCGTCCGTTTTCTGCCATTGCTATTGTTCACACATTCTCTACACTTCGCGATCCTTCACCAATCCTGTAAGTCCTTCTCCACTCTTATTGTTTCCTTTGTTCCATTTTCTACTACTCCCCTATCCATTCTTCAAATGGAGATTTTCAAAAAGATCCTCACAACTCCAGCCAAACTAGCGGAATTTCATCAACTACAACACTCCAGACGATGTTGTAGTGGAGCTAAACAAACCAGACACTTTCCATGAGGGTTCTCATGATGAAACCATTCATGTCCCTCTCATGGCCATTACTGAGGGTGGGGTTTAATTCCTCTGGGAAGATGTCTTGGTACTTAAGAGTGACTATTGAACGATGCATTTGTAAATGTAGGGAACGAGCCCGTGGATGGGTAGATTGATAACCATCGGATTACGCGACGCAACGAGGTGAGTCTTGTACCTTTACTTAATTTTGTAACAAAATGATTTGCAGCATGATATTTAAGCATAATGAGTTTGATTAAACTTACAGAGTTTATACGACTATGTTGGTTTCAGAAAGTAAAGTATTTGGATACGAGAGCATGAGAATCTCAAAGTAGGAATGATTAATGGATAAACTAACATGTTATGCTATGGTATGGAACTTGAAAATAGCATGATTTACGTGAAATAGTTTTAGAATCTGAATTGCTAATTGTTTATTTGTGCCACGAGTTAATCAATGTAAGATATTGGATAAAGATCTGATCATAAGATTACAAAAGTCATACGATATGCACCCCCCCCCCCCCTCCCCGGGCGGCTACTAGGGAGAGTGTGAATAGCGAGGAGGACATAAGGCTGGGACCACGGCCAGGTGGTTATTATCGGTGATGTCACGCCAAATATTTATATATAGGGTCGCCCCTAACTAAGACTAGCAACCATGGAATTGAATGAAATATATGAATGATCATATATGATAAATGTGTTACAACTCATATAACACTTGGTCTTGGCAAAGACCTTTGACCTTTAGACAGTTTGAAATAACATGACTTGGTAGCATGGATACACTGATGAAATGGGTTTTAAATGGCATAAAAGTTAATCCATGGCAAACTAGCTTGGCACAACTTGTTCTCAGACTAACTATGTGTTAATGATGTTTTTAAGAAACTAATATCTTCAGGTAGTGAAATGGTGGCCGTTATGTGTAGCTACTATTTAGTTGCAGTCTTTTGTTAGGCAATTTATTAAATCACGTTGTATTGGGGATTATGCACTTGAGTTTGAAACTTGTAAGACTTGAGTATTATTTTTTTTCAGTTAAGCCGTATTTGCCTAGAACCAAGGGTCGTAATTTCACTTTGTGTTAGATGATTATACTATGTTGTATGGCACTTTTCTTGGGTATTTGAATGGTACTTCCAATTACGCTTCTACAACTCTGACTATGTTTTAAATAAAGCAAGCGTTAATTGTTGGAAAATTCCCAAATTATTTTATTACGGAGGTTTTAGTGAGTTAATCTCACTAATCGGTCACTGATCCTCAGCTTGTCAACATGAGTCGTGACAACAATTGTTAACAAATTTATTTTTATAATTTAAAGTAATGTACTACACCTCATAATTATACTTAAAATATAAAAACTAGTTAAACTACTTAGGCGAATAAGAATTCATCATCAAATAAAAATTTAACTCCAAACTTATGGTCATGGATAAAATCCACTGACCAAAGCAAAGCAAACCAATCTGATCTTCATTGGGTTACTTTAGCTTTGGTTTGTTTTAAGGGTAAAATGCATTGAACTCCACTGAGGTTACGTAGGGACCTCTCCTATAAGTTCAGAAAATACAGTAACCTCCCCATTTTGGAAAATAATAGACAATTTCCTCCCTCAACCCGACAATCGTTAATTGTTGGATAGATTATGATTATGCCATCAGGTTTGAATCTTTAAATTTCTGAAATAGCCTTATTTTGATCTCTAATGTGTATAAAAAGGGATAGAATCCTTCAAATACCATTTTCTCTCTCAAGACACACAAGTCTCCTTCAACCAAACCACCACCCCAACACCCCCCCCCCCCCCCCCAAAAAAAAAAAAAAAAACTCTTTCTATTTTATTTTTTTTTGAATGCATTGACTTCTTATACGTCGACGTTTATTTGTTTGTTTTTTTTAGTTATGGACTAGTCATCTTCTTGTATATACAGCAAAGATATGTGGTAAAGAAAAGTGTTAAGACCCCACGTAACGGTGTTCAAAATCACTGAATTATTTTTCCACACCATGAGGTGTAACCATCCATATTCAGCTCCTCAAAAACATAAATTAGCTAGAAAAGTCTTTTTCACTCTCTCGCGCTCGTTAATTCAAGACTAACAAGCTTGATTATACTCCCTTGCCTAAAATCTACGAATCAAGCTACTTCATAGATGTAAGTCGAAATTAAACTAAATTATTATTATTTTTTAGATCTTGACTTATTTTTGCTAATAGTTAATTTTTTTTAGTCGATGCTTTGACTTAGAGATTTCAAATTTACAAGAGTAATAAAAAATAAAAAAATTTGAATCAAATTAAAAATCATAATTTTAAGAGATAAAAAAGTAAAAACAATTTGTATGTTCTTAAATTATTGTACATTTAATGAGATTTTTTAATCTTTTAATCACAATATTTTACTTTTTAAATTCTTGTTGTCAAGTCAAAAAAGTAAATAAAATTATTAAAAACAAATAATTTACTCGAAATCTACAACACAACTCTAGATGTTCATATGTAATAATTTTCATCACTCGAGCCCAAAAATGTGAGATTCTCAGGCAAATTTATTAGGTACTCTCATAGTATTATTTGTATCACCCGGTGATACTCTTGAAAAATAAAAAATCCCAAGACATAAATGTGAGTCACTCTTTATCTCTCACTAACCTAAAAAAAATGCATCATTGTATTTCACCTATTAAATTAATCGCCACATGATTTATAATGAGCATCAGATTATCGAAGTAGTGATTGTCGTGAGGCATTGTTCCGAGATCAAACAACAACTTTTTCTTCATGGTGTCAAGCGTTTGAGTTACACATTGTGAGTGTGTTATATATATATGTATGTATGTATGTATGTATATATATGTATGTATGTATGTATGTATGTATGTATGTATGTATGTATGTATGTATGTATGTATGTATATATATATATAGATAGAAAGATGTGTATACATATACACGTAAACATATGTGTCAAAAGCATTTCTCGATATCAAGTTTGATCCTTTCAATTTTACAAGTCTTACAGTTTTATGGAGTTTGATTGGTAAAGCAGGAATGCAGAGACCAATAGAAACTTCAGACAAGGATCCTTTTTCCACGCCATTTTTCCAAGTCAATTCCCCATTTTGATTCTTTCAAAAGGAGAGAATCTCTTTGAGTAATAATACCAATTGAGTGACTTGGGCTCTTCCTCTATTATTACAATTTTATCTGGTCTGATCTCATCTGTTCAGTTATTCGGTTCATTCTGTAATGTTCCGACTTTCGGCACATTAAATTTTCACGTAAATTTTTTTTATTCTTTTATATACCATTTTATGTATCAAAATGAATTATTAAAAGAAAATTAACTTTTATTTATTGATAAATCGCAACAACTTTAAACATTTAGGTAAATCGAGTTTTAAACTGAAATGACTAAAATACCCTTCCAGATTTACAACTTTATTTAAAATAAACTAAAACCATAAGGTAATCTAAGGGTAAGGCAGCCAAGTGAAAGTCTCTCTTCCAGTAGTCTCCAACTCTTCTTACACGATCGATTCCTCTATCTACTCTTCTACATCTAGCATGAAACTCCAAGGGTAGAAAATTTGCACCGATGAGTAAAAAAACTCAGCAGGACAGGTTACCCAAACAATCAAACCCAATGGCGTACAATATGTTGATATCGAATAAAGATAAGCATTAAACACATAGGGTTTATTATGCTTTTTTTCGTTTTCATTATCTTGTTTAAGTGGGACGACGCTCGGTCATATGGCACGACAGCCAGAGCATGCACGTGGGACTGAATGCCCCTTAGCACACCTCGGGCTTAAACCCGATAAGCGAGCCTACATGTGAGACTGGTTACCCCTTAGCACACCTCGGAACGACATCTGGTAATCAACAATACACGTGGGACTGGTTACCTCTTAGTATCTTCGGAACGACATCCGACATCGGGCAGCACTACGGCCATACCCAGCATAACCACAAATTCCAATCTTTCAGTTGTTTAACAATATTCTCTACAACTATCGAAAATCCAACAAGTTCTAATCCACTTATCTGTCATGCATTTTACACAGCGAATCATCAACACATAATCATATGGTTTCGATTCTCACAAGATCTCATGGGATCTCGTGATCAAATTCACGTATGTTTGTGCGAGGTGTACATGCATTTTGTGGACAAGTTACAATCTGTAAACAGAACCTGTGAGCCCAAACGGTAAGTTAAACATGCTGGAATTATGTTCTATATTTCAACAGGTCGCTCAAGCGACCATAGTTTGCTCGAGCGGCCAAACAAAACTTGCTATCCAAATTTGAAGATTAAAATGTAGCTCGCTCGATCAACCTCAAGCTCGCTCGAGCGACCTATTAAAAAAATAATTTTTTTTCAAAAACTTCAAAAATTCAAAATCAACCTCGCTCGAGCGAGCCATCGTTTTTTTAAATTCTGAAAATCTTAGATCTGAACTTTCTGAACACGAACAAAAAATCCTAACACACTGTAGAAACCTTAAACATGCAATTACTATCTAAAATTAAGCAAAATTAGTAAAATTAAAACCCTAAGAGTTTATAGGTAAACAATATTACCTCAATTTAAAGAAATCAACGAAGAATAATAGTTGATTTTGGAAAAAATTGGGCAAAACTTTCTTCCTCTCTCAAGAATAATCATGAACCCTAATCTTTTCCTTTTTGAAATTAGCAAGAACCTTGTACGAACTCTCTCCCTCTCTCTAGAATCTCAATGCTATTGATTTGTGTACGAATTAAGGGGTAAGAACTCCAATATTTATAGACCCTAAGCCATGAATTTCATTGATTCATCCAATTCATTTCTCTTAAGACCCTAATACGTTTTTAATCGAAAACCTATTAATTCCTCGTTTAATCTGCCTAAATGACCATCAAAATGTAATATCTCAACTTTAATTGAAATGAATCCGAAGAAATTTTTGTCCGTTCGACATAAATTTGAATTAAAAGCCATGAATGCAAAAGAATCTCAAAAGATGTCATTTTCGATTTTGCTGTAAATTTGTAGCTCACTCGAGCGGCCTATAGCTCGCTCAAGCGATCTATTAAAATAATATTTTTATTATTTTATTTTTTAATTATTTTTTATGTTTTTTATTTTTAATTTTAAACTTAAGTAGTTAAATGCTCTGAATAAATATCAAATATTAATTTAAAATTATGGATTATCACAATCTATCCTCCTTGAACAATTTCATCCTCGAAATTATACAGGATAGTTAAACAAAAAGTTCAAGGTGATTGGCTCTCATAACATCCTCCTGCTCCCAAGTAGATTTTTCTATATTCTGGTGACGCCAAGGCACTTTGACCAACTTGATGATCTTGACCCTAAGACCCTTTTCACCGTGATCTAGAATCTGAATCGGATTCTCTTCATAAGTTGTATCTTCATCTAAAGTGACATCCTCTCATTTAATGATGTGAGTTGGAAGCGCCATATACTTCTTTAGCATTGACACATGAAAGACATTGTGCACTCGATCGATCTATGTTGGTAATGCCAAATGATAGGCAACTTCTCCTATTCTCTCTAAAATCTCAAATGGCCCAATATATCGTGGCATCAACTTCCCCTTTTTAACAAATCGAGTAATGCCTTTTCTCGGTTTGATCTTCAGAAAGACATGATCGCCTACTTTGAATGTCAACGGCTGTGTTCTCCTGTCAGCATAGCTCTACTGTCTACTTTGTGCCGTCAGTAACCTTTGCTTGATGACCTTGACCTTCTCAATAGTTTCCAAAACTAACTCCGGTTCCAAGAAACTTGTCTCTCTGACCTCAGCCCAACATAATGTAGATCGACAAGGTCGACCATATAGAGCCTCGTATATGTATGCTTGCTTGATAACTATTGTTATATGCAAACTCCACCAACAATAAGTATCGATCCCAATGGCCTTGAAAATCTAGCATACAGGCCCTCAACATATTCTCCAATGTTTGAATTGTGTGCTATGACTAACCATCAGTCTGGGGATTGAAAGTCATGCTCAAATGAACATTCGTCCCCAATGCCTTCTGCAAGCTTTGCCAAAATATCGAGGCAAAATGAGGGTCTCGATTTGATACTATCGTGACTGCCACACCGTGCAATCGGATTATCTCTCGAATGTAGAGTCTACTACAGGACTCCATTGTGTCCGTCATCTTGACCGTCAAGAAATGTGCCGATTTAGTCAATCTGTCCACAATTACCCAAATAGCGTCGTGTCCCTACACTGATCTTGGTAGTCCTGTCACGAAATACATTGTGATATGTTCCCACTTCCAACCCAGAATCGATAACGGTTGAAGCATCCCGTCAAGTTTCTAATGTTCCGCCTTAATTTGCTGACACATTAAATATGTCGAGACAAACTTGACAACGTCTTTCTTCATCCCACTCCATCAATACTATCTCCAAAGATCATTATACATCTTGTTACCCCCCGGATGAACAGCGAAACTAGATTGGTGAAACATCTTCAACACTGACTCTCTTAATGTTCCAATGTTCGGTACAAATAGCCGTGATCGGTATCTCAAACCCCCATCAGCACCAATCTCCCAACCTATTGTAACTTCCCCCGAAGCTATTCGATGCCTGATAAATGCCACCTCTTGGTCAAAACCTTATACAAGTAGTATCTCCTAATGAAACTCTGGCGTTGCAACCAAGGCATTTAAGCTAGCCCCCTCCGAACTCTCTTTCGATTGAAGAACAAACCCACTCACTGACTTCATCATTTTTCATTCTTGGATTGCCAAATTTGCTACTATCGCCCTTGATTTCCTGCTCAATGTGTTAGCTACTACATTAGCCTTGCCCGGATGATATGACAAAGTGAACTTGAAGTCTTCATGATACTCTAACCACCTTCTTTGTCTCATATTCAAGTCCTTTGTGTGAACAAGTACTTAAGACTCTTGTGATCAGTGAATACCTCGAACTCCTCTCCGTATAGGTAGTGACGCCATGACTTTAATGCGAACACCACCGCTGCTAGTTCCAAATCATGCATTGGGTAATTTTTTTCATAAAGTTTCAACTGTCTTGACCCGTAAGCTATCACCCTTCCATTCTGCATAAGTACACATCCTAACCCCTCCTTAGATGCATCACAATATATAGTGTAGCCCATGCCCCTTCCAGGTATGATCAATATCGGTGCGCTGGTCAACGTCTTCTTGAGTTCTTGAAACACCTTCTTGCATGCTTCATTCCATTCAAATTTAACTCCCTTATGTGTAAGGCGAGTCATTGGTTATGCTGTTTCAGAAAAGTCCTAAATAAAACTCTTGTAATATCCAACCGATCCCAAGAAACTTCTAACCTCAAAGACTAATATGGGCTGCTTCCAGTCCATTATTGCCTGCACCTTACTATCATCCACCGATATACCTTCCCTAGAGACGACATGTCCCAAAAACTTTACCTCTTTAAGCCAAAACTCGCACTTGCAAACATTCCCGTAAAGTTGGTTCTTCCTTAGCACTTCTAGTGTAATTCTTAAATGCTCCTCATGTTTTTGCTTCGATGAGGAATAAATTAGTATATCATCAATGAAAACGACAACAAATCTATCCAAATACGGTGCAAAAACTTGATTCATGAAGCACATAAATACAGCTGGCGCGTTGGTAAGTTTGAATGGCATCACTACAAACTTATAGTGGCCGTAACGAGTTCGAAACACCGTCTTCAGTACATCCTCCTTCTTGATTCATAGTTGATGATACTCAGATCTTAAGTCAATCTTTGAGAAACAAGTGGCTCCTCTCAGTTGATCAAACAAATCATTTATTCTGGGTAAAGAGTATTTGTTCTTTATCGTGACTTGATTAAGTCAACAATAGTCTATACACATGCGTAATGTTCTCTCCTTTTTCTTCATAAACAGCACCGGTGCTCCCCATGGCAATACACTAGGTTGAATATAGCCCTTATCCAGCAGCTCTTGTAGTTGCGTCTTCAACTCCTACAACTCAGCTAGCACCATGAGATAAGGTGCCATCGATATCGGAGCTATTCCTGGTTGCAGCTCAATTAACAAATCCAACTCTCGCTTCGGAGGTAATCTCGGTATTTCATCTGGAAATACATCAGCAAACTTGCAAACAACCTTTGGTAAACCTAAATCTTTCTGGTCTGTCTCATCCAATTTTAGACTTGCTAACCAACCAGTCAACTGATCATACCACCTAGTTTGTGCCATTGAAGCTGGGTCCTACCTATCCCCCTTAAATTTGAAGCATGTTCCGTCAGTTGAATAGGCAATCATAGTCTTTCGGTGATAGTCAATCATAGCTCTATGAGCTGATAACCAATCCATGCCCAGTTTGACGTCAAAGTCTATCATCTCAATAACTGGTAAGTCACAAGTTAACCGAAGACCTAATATCTCTATATCACAAGTTCGAAATATCCTACCCACTATTACTTGTCCTCCTAAGGGTGATGTGACATACATTGATATGTTTAAGTCCTCGATCTCTAAACCCAATGCCCGTGTGCATGTAGCAGATACAAATGAATGGAAGAACCAAAATCAAATAAAGCTTGCACACAAGTGCTGAATAATACGAGTGTACCTTGTATGACTACTAGGTCATACTCATCATTCTGACCATGAAGAGTGAAAATCCTGCCTCTTGTGACTTGATTGCCTCCTTAGTTTTGACCCTGCCGAGACTGCTAATTGCCAGATCTATTATGTCCACTACCTCTTGTCCTACTCTGCTGACTCTGCTGTTTCGGCGAATGTGGGCATTATCTCCTCATGTGACCCTTTTCATTGTAGTTGAAACAAATCATGTCAGCCATATTTCTTACAGTCCCCTGACTGCCACTACTTGTCTAACTGCTAGTCTGACTGTCCTGTCCAATCCCCTATGATTACTGCTATTGTGGTTTGTAGGATCTACTTTGATCAGAACTTCGGGTATTGTTGTTTCCTCTAGTCCTGATAGATCCACCTGACCTCTGACCGGTCTTTCTTCGCTGTTCCCAGCTCTATCGAGAGTCCAATGCCTCGCGCTCCAATATAAGCGCATTGCTCACCACCTTTGCATATGTGGCACTCTCTTAAGACATAACTTTTTCCCAGATGGCAAGACTCAGTCCCCACTCGAACTGTCTACCTCTTGCCTCATCAGTTAGCACAAGAATGGATGCATGCCTGGACAGCCCGTCAAACCTTCCAGCATACTGAGTGACGTTCATACTGCCCTATTTTAGACTCATGAACTCTTGTAGCATGGCATGCTTGGCCGTCATTAGAAAGTATTTCTCGAAGAACAACTCCTTGAATTGAGCCCAAGACGTGGTTTCAATCTCATGAGTTGTCTTAACCACATCCCACAAAAACTCGGCCTCCCCTCGCATTTGATGAGCGGCCAATGCAATCTTATCACCATGACTGGTGATCTCTATTATTTCGTACAGCTTTTCCATCTATTTTAGCCATACTTTTGCCATTGCTGGGTTGGGTTCTCCACTGAACACTGGTGGACGTTGCCTACCAAAATCTGCTAATAACATGCTCCGAGTCATTGGAGCTCTTGGCAAGGTATTTGGCATAGGTGGCGGTGGGTATGGATAGTATGGCATTTGCTGATAGTATGCCATGGGTGGCTGGTGTTGAGCTAATGGTGGGTTGGGTGCCGATTGTTGCTCGGGCACTTGAGGTGGTGGTGGAGGCACCTGCTGTGGTGGTGGCGATGGCATGTGAGGTGGGGGTGGTGGTAATGGCATGTGAGGTGGGGGTGGTGGTAATTGTTGCAGTGGCGGTGGTGCCATATGAGGTGGGGGTGGTCGTAGCCCTTACTGTGGTGGGGTTGCCATTTGGGCAACCATAAATGCATGGAACAATTGTGCTAACTGCTCCGCTCCTAGCATGATATTGGAGAAAATGGTTGTGTTGACAGGTGAATAGGTTGGTTGTTGATGTTCTCCTAGTCAAGCATCTCATTGACAATCGGCCACTGTTGCCATTATTACCATTAGTGCCATTAAGTTCGTCTTGGTAAGCCATTCTGTAAATTTCAAGTTTGATTTTTAAGGGGGTAGTTCTTGCTTTATAGTTTTTCAATTTAAACATTATGGATGACCAATTTAAACAACATAAAAGGAGATATAAACAAGAGTTCATGCATGCTTAAATAAATTAAACCTTTATTCATTTTATTTATGCTTACAATGGTTGAATACATGATCATATAGGATAGTAAGACAACAAGAAGTACACATAACTATTCTCTACCTATCCTTAGTCACCTCACCATCGTAAACTTATTCTAACCTACTCCCTCTCCCTCTCTAGGCAAATAATTGCTGGTAGTGGTCCCGCATCTGCCACTCCTTCTCCCACGTCTCCTCCTCGACTCCATAGCAGTGCCATTTGACTCTGCAATACATACCGTTCTGCTCCCACTGATTTCGGGCAACTATCTCTAAAATCTCAATCGGAGTCTCAGTATAGGTATCCATGTTCGTGAAATCTATCTCGTCATGAGAAGCAACAATCCTATGCCCGTACATTGGCTTCTCCTTTTGGCACCAATCCATAGGTACCAGATTTGCCCATATAAACCTGAAGCCGTCGAGTACATTTACCCGATACTGTTGTCCTAAGCGTCCATAGATGTAGATAGGGCCAAGGTAGAACGGAGCTATCAGTGCTTTGAAACTGCACTGAATCTTAGGTGGAACCCGGCCATACACCATCGTCCCCCTGCGGTATACCAGTGTTCAGGTCTATCCCTAAGTTCGATTATCCCATTCTAGCTCAGGTGCCGGTGGCAGAATAACCTGAATAAAAACCTCCTCCATATCCTCCACCTCATCTTGCTCCTCCTCAGTAAGCTCCGAATCAACCAAGTCAGCCCAACCAGCAAGAATAGCAGCATGGCATGGTGGAAAGGGCTGCTGAGGTGGACCAAACACAGGTGCTGCCTTTACTAGAGCCTCCTCAGGAAACTCCTCGATTGGATCCTTAATCCACTCAACATAATCCTCGGGGTTACCCCCAAACAAAATGTGCACCTCTCGCACATTGCTGGATTCGGCATCAGACATCTGACAATGTAAAAATAGTTATATATTAGACTTACAGTAATATCACAATAACTGAAACAACAATATATCAAAAACTAGTAACAGAAAATCTAACTAGCGTAGGAAAACAAAAACACTCGAAAATGTGATCTACCCATCTACCCAAGGTCGCAGGGAGGTCAAACCTAAGCTCTGATACCAATTGTAACGCCCCGACTTTCGGCACGTTAAATTTCCATGTAAATTTTTTTTTATTCTTTTATATACCATTTTATATATCAAAACGAATTATTGAAAGAAAACTAACTTTTATTGATTGATGAATCGCAACAACTTTAAACATTTAGGTAAACCGAGTTTCAAACTAAAATGACTAAACTACCCTTCTGGGTTTACAACTTTATTTAAAATAAACGAAAACCTTAAAGCAATCGAAAAGTAAGGCAGTCAAGTGAAAGTCTCTCCTTCAATTGTCTCTAGCTCTTCTGACACCATCGGTTCCTCTATCTACTCTTCTACATTTGGCATGAAACGTCAGGGGCAAAAAAGTTACACTGATGAGTAATAAAACTCAGTATGACAGGTTACCCGAAAAGGCAAACCCAAAGGCGTACAATATTCAACAGTTCATAATAAAATACAAGAAATAACAATATATGTTGATATCGAATAAAGATAAGCAGTAAACACATAGGATTTATTATGCTCTTTTTTGTTTTCATTATCTTGTTTAAGTGGGACGACGCCCGGTCATATGGCACGACAGCCAGAGCATGCATGTGGGAGTGAATACCCCTTAGCACACCTCGGGGCTTGAACCCGATAAGCGAGCCTGCATGTGGAACTGAATACCCCTTAGCACACCTCGGGGCTTGAACCCAATAAACGAGCCTGCATGTGGAACTGGTTATCCCTTAACACACCTCGGAACAACATTCGGTAATCAACCATACACGTGGGACTGGTTACCCCTTAATATCTTTGGAACGACACCCGGTATCGGGCAGCATGACAACCATACCCGGCATTACCACAAATTCCAATCTTTCAGTTATTTAACAATATTCTCTACAACTATCAAAAATTCAAAAAGTTCTAATCCACTTATCTGTCATGCATTTTACACATTGAATCATCAACACATAATTATATGGTTTCGATTCTCACAAGATCTCATGGGATCCCGTGATCAAATTCATAGTGTGTGTATGCTTCTGCGAGAAGTACATGCATTTTGGCAGACAAGTTACAGTCTGTAAACAGAACCCGTGGGTCTGAACTATAAGCTAAACATGCTGGAATTCTGTTCTGTATTTCAACAAGTCGCTTAAGCGACCATAGCTCGCTCGAGCGGCCAAAACAAGCTTAATGTCAAAATTTGAAGATTAAAAATTTCTGCAGCTCGCTCGAGTGACCTATTAAAATAAATTCAAAAAAAATTCAAAAATTCAAAATCAACCTCGCTCGAGCGAGCCATTGTTTTTTTCAAATTCTGAAAATTTCAGATCTGAACTTTCTGAACACGAATAGAAAACTCTAACACACTACAGAAACCTTAAACATGCAATTACTGTCTAAAATCAAGAAAAAATAGTAAAATTAAGAGCCTAAGAGTTGGTAGGTAAACAATCCTATCTCAATTTGAAGAAATCGACGAAGAATAACAATTGATTTTGGAAAAAATTGGGCAAAATCGTCTTCCTCTCTTAAGAATACTCAAGAATCCTAATATTTTCCTTTTTGAAATTAGCAAGAACCTTGTACAAACTCTCTCCCTCTCTCTTTGGCATGTCAATGCTATCGATTTGTGTACGAATTAAAGGGTAAGAACTCCAATATTTATAGCCCCAAAGCCATGAATGTCCATTGATTCATCCAATTCATTTCTCTTAAGACCCTAATACGTTGTTAAGTGAAAATCAATTAATTCCTCGTTTAATTGCCTAAATGACCATCAAAATGTAATATCTCAACTTTAATTCAAAGGGATCCGAAGAAATTTCCGTCAGTTTGACATAATTTTCCGTCGGTTATGTTGAGTGAAAAACGCTCTATTTTTTCTAAAATTAGGGAAGTTACTACATTTTCCAAAACTGCAAGAAAAGTTCCTGCAATTTATTGGTAACTTCAAGGGAGTTCGGTGCATTTTAGCCTTGTTTTAATGACTGTTGGTGGTAGGCTGAGAATGGGACCATTTTTCCAGATGTGTTGGGCCCCCTTTCGGCTGGGGTGTGTTGGTCCAGTGCATTTTTCCTATGTTTTAATGACCTGTTGGTGGTAGGCCAGACTGGATCCATTTTTCCGGCTGAGTCTTGGGCCTTTCGGCCGAACTGTGTTGGTCTATATCGAAATGTCGCTACAGGGTAAAGGTTAGTAATTGGAGACGACTTATCAACAATCCTAATTAAAGTTAGCAATAATGCAACGGACATCATATTTTTTACCTCATGTTTTACCCCATATTGAGGTGACATTCCTTCTCATTCTCGCTCTCTCTCTCTCTCTCTCTCTCTCTCTCTCTCTCTCACTCACTCACTCATAACAATTTATCATTCTCTACCTCAACATGTTATAAACATGAAATAAAAATATATATAA
This sequence comes from Arbutus unedo, assembly GCA_014822125.1. Taxonomy (NCBI): domain Eukaryota; kingdom Viridiplantae; phylum Streptophyta; class Magnoliopsida; order Ericales; family Ericaceae; genus Arbutus; species Arbutus unedo. The sequence goes on from JABCMJ010000258.1 coordinate 20,057, forward strand.
TGTCAATAGCATTATTGGTTAGTTAGAAAGGATTCCATCCCTTTACTTCCTTTTTCTCCTGATCATTTATGTAATTTGGTCGAGATGATTCGTTTGATTATCCAATACAGATATCAATTTCAAAGGGGAAAAAAAGAGGTCTTATTGCCATGGCTCGTTATATAGCTTCCAAAATCTGTTCTTTTCTTTTTCCTTTGGGTAAAATGCACTGATCGCTTCTGAGGTTATCAATAAATACAAGGACCTTCTCTGTAATTTTAAAAAATACAATGCTCTCCCCTATTTTATAAACTATTTGACTCTTTCCCATTAACTTTTGTCCACAAATGGATGAATTGTGCTAATGTCATTATAGTTGACTTTTTTAATTCCTAAAATGTCCTTTGAATGTCTATAAAAAGACCATCAATATGTTCTTCTTCTCTTTCAAGTCACACAAATCATCTTTTTCTACTAACCTCGTATTAAAGTATGAAAACTCTCTCCCTCAATTTCTTTTCCTATGAAGGCATTTGTTAATTTTTATCTTTTGATGTTGTTTATTTTTTTCAGTTATGGACACGTCGTCTTCTAGTCATGGCCAGCTCCGAGATTTTCGGGGACTTAGGCAAAATCATAAAATTAGGACTTGCATATTTATTTTTTCAAAAAATAAACAATAAGATAACTTCAAAATAATATTATCAATAAGAATTTCACGGCATAAAATAGGTTTATGATACTTTATATTTAGCTGATTCAAATTAAAAGTCAAGTTTTTATACAATTTTTTTTTTGGCATATTTTAGTGATGTACGACATTTATATAATAATATTATTAACAAAGTTCTTTACTACATTTAGCTGATTCAAATTTTTTTTATGATACTTATTTGCTCATTATTCTCAAATAAGAAAAAGGTAATAAGCAATTGGGAGCCAAACAATTTTTTAAATTCGTTGATTTGCTTATTGCTTATTTATAAATATTAAATATTAAACAAACAAGCAATGTGAACCAAACCAAACAAGACCTAAAATTAACTTTCAAAGAGACATAAAATGGAATAAAATCACTATAGAATCTTTGTTTTTCTTTCTTTTTTTATTTTTGAAATTTTCTCCCTTAAAATCTAACAATTTGGCTAAAAACTAATCAATAAGGTCATTTTTCATTGGAGCCCTACTTAGTAAAGTAGTTGGGCTAAAAATTTTGGACCTTTATTTTTTAAAGAAACAAAAATAATAAGGGGCCCTAATTTTGGGCCTTTGTGGGGCCCTAGGCGGTGGGCTCGTGGGCTGTCTTATTGGGCCAGCCCTGTTTCTAGTATCCAAAACGTTCTTAGGGTTATGAACAAATATGTTGGTACTTAATTGACGAATGCATACAAAGAAATCATACAAAAATCACAAAATATCAAGTAATTAATACCAATTGATTTTTAAAAAAAATACTTCTTTTAATGTTATTTTTGAATTAATTTATAATTTTTTCTGTCAGTTTTTTATGATTTATTAGTTCATCTCGATGACAAGTTATAGAAAAGATAAAAATTATAAACCAAATTTGATACAAGTTTAGAAAAGACAAAAATAATTTATTTTAGTTTACTTTTCGTCTTTATTGAATTTTTTTTAAGTTTTGAACATAATTTCATATTTTTTAAATTTCTTTCGTTAAGACAAACTAATAATTGACAAAAAAAATAATGCAAAACTAACAAATGAAAAAAAAAAAAACAAATAAGTTTTGAACATAATTTCATATTTTTTAAATTTCTTTTGTTTAGACAAACTAATAATTCAAAAAAAAAATAATGCAAAACTAACAAATGCAAAAAAAAGAAAAATGAGTAACTTATGTCAAATTGGGTGTGGACTTGAATTAATTATTCAATTTTTTTTTTGTATTTGTTATTTTTTCTTGAAATTTTTATGAATTATTATTAATTCGAGGTCAGTGCATTTCAAGAACTTTTTGTTTCTAGGGTAAAATGCACTGAACTCTCGTGGGGTACCGACAAAAATGACTCGTTACGAAATTGATTTCTAGTTGTTCTGCTACTAAAATTTATATTATGGGTAATATAGATTAGAAGTATAAAAACTATGTTCAAAAGTTTAAAAAAATAACTAAAGACAAAAAATAGGTCAAAACGGATCTTATTTTTGGATTGTTTTTATCTTTTTTAAATTTTATTTATAATTTTTAATTCTTTGGAATTTTTCATCGAGATGAACTAATAATTCAGAAAAACTTGATAAAAAATAAAAAATAGTAAAAAAAATCAAATAAAAATAAAAAATAAAAAATAATCCAAAAAGAAATTAGTTACTCTATTTTTTTATCTTTATTCATTTTTTTGTATTTTTTTAGTTTTGTATTTAATTTTTATAAATTATTGGCTCGTCTTGGTGAAAAAAATCTAAAAACTAAAATGTATGCTCAAAAAAGTTTAGAAAATTCACTAAACACATAAAAATGAATACTTCAAAAAATTAGTCCGTTCGGTCTATTTGAGTCATGGCCTCGACAAATTGCTGATCCCAGAAATCCACAGTTTCCAATACAATAAAATTGAAGCCCACACACTCAGGAGTTGCCCCAGTGATAAGGGCGAGTGTCAGGTCTGAAGAGAACTCCTCCATGTCTGGGGTTCGATTTCCTGGTTCGACTCTCCATTGCCCATTAGATAAGTACCCTTATTTAAGTGGGGCGGGGGGGCCATGGCAGTGTGCTGTTACGATAGTTTTCTCTAGAGATTTCGATTGTCCAATTGGGTCTAAAGGGCCAAACTATAGGACTACTCCTCCGCTGTAAAAAAAAAAAAAAATTGAAGCCCAAGGTGAAGAGGAAAGTATTTACAAGTGTGGTCTGTTTGAGTGAATTTCAAGAACGTGATACGCTGAGAGTGCTTCCCATATGTAGGCACAGGTTTTCATTTAGACTGTATTATTATATTTTTTTTATTCGTCAAGATAAAAGGATCGAAACATCATAAAAATATATATTGAAATTTAAAAAAATCTGATAAAATGATGCTAAATACATTTAAGACAGCGAAATTTTATCTTTTAAAATACATGTAAAAAGTTTTAGTTCACCGGTCAACATTCACGATGTAAAAAAATCAAGTACAACGTGTTAATAATGTATATGTACTTCCTGTAAATAAAATATATATAAAAAATAAAATTAATCAAACACATAAAATCAAAAATATTTATTCTAATTATAGAACTATAATATCTAAATAACATTATACAAAATCAATTAAAGTTAAGTTTAAAATTCTAATAAATAAAGAAACATTATGTTAAAATCAGGTTACATTAACTTTTTTTAACAAATTTATGAGAATTTTTTTCTTAATATAATAAATTAAGATGTATATGTGCTTTCTATTACATAAAATACATATATATGATGAAAAAATAACAATATTCATTAAAAAAATATTTTTTTTATAAAACTAAATAATAGTTACAAAAAACTAAGATGCATAAGTAATTTTACAAAGTTAACTAATATGATCCAAATTTAATTTGATTTATCATTTTAAGCTCGAATAAGATGAAGGAATTGAAACATTAGAGAAAAAAGATAAATTAAATTAAAAGTCATAGAAAATAACAAGATACATTAAGTGGTAAATATAATTTTTGTGAAAAAAATAGTTGTCAAAATATAAAATGCATATTTATTTATACAAAATTGATCAAAAAATAAATAAAATCTAATATAATAAATATAGTTATATATAACACACACACATATATCATATGTAGATATCGTTATATGATATATTACACAAACACACACACACACAAAATAGACTAAATATATAAAAAAAAAAAAGATAAAAAGACTAATTAGGGCATTTTGGTCTTTTTATACCAAAATTAATGGTGCTTGCAAGAAGTTAATTGCAAGGGGAATTGTTTAAATAATTTGTAAAATAAGAGAAGCCATTGTATTTTTTAAAGGGAGATTCGGTCAAAAGTTCATAACAATGGATTTTTAGCTCAATAAATTCATCTCAAACTAAATTACGAGCAGAAGTTCTTTTGGCACATAAGTTCTAAAAATACCCTCATAGTAAATACGCGATAACGTTATATGTTCGTTAGATATAAAAGTAATAATTTCATTAGATAAAGTTACCTGTTAGTGATATGTCGCTTTTAACGGATAACTTAACAAATAATTTTATCTGTTTTATTATATCATTATATCTGTTAGTTTTATCAGTCAACATTTCTATCGATTTAAACAGATGCCTTAACAAACAACGTTATTTGTTAGTTTTCGAAATAATAATGTCATCAGATAAAATTATATGTTTTATGTTTTCTAATTTAACTAATAGATACTAAACCAACATATAATGTTATCTGACTCGTCTATTAAGAAAATAACTTTATCTTTTAATTTTGAAACGATAATTTTATTAGATAAAGTTACATGTTTAGTTTATATCAGTTAACATCATCTGTCGCTTTTAATAGATAACTTAACAAACAACGTTATTTGTTAGTTTTCGGAGTAATAATATTATCAGATAAAATTATCTCTTCGTGTTCAGGAACAAATTTATCTATGAAAGGACTTCAGGCGTTAAAATTTCTCAAATAATGGATCCTGACTCATAAATTAAATTAACATGTCTTTAATGGGCCAAATCAGTCCAAATTTGTTTTTTTTACCAATTTTCTATTTTTTAAAATCTCATAGGAGGTCTCTATCAACAATCTCAGGGAAGGTCAGTGCAATTTACCCTTGTTTATATGGTTCCATATTGGAGCAGTGGCTTGACAAGATTTGCACTGGCAGCGGCTACTAACTTTTTTTAAAAATATATTTTATCTTTAATTAAAAAAATTATATATAATATTTTTGTATAAAATTTTTATAGATTAGTAATTCGTCCCGATGGGCGATATAAAAAAATAAAAAAATTTAATTTTTTACTAAATATGAAAATAATCTAAAATAAACAATTATTTTAAAATATTTTTCATCTTTATTGAATTTTTTAGGGTTTCTACTTTAGATTGGACAAACATTGCAGAGTGACGCACCTCACAAAAACTTGGAAAATTCTCTCTAAAAAATGTCCAAGGCAGCTTCTAAGACTGTGTTTGGATTTTGTACTTCAGAGGGATTAGTGGAGGGAAAGCAACCGGATGAGAAAACGTATCCAAATAAATTCAAGTTGTTCCCCACAACAAAAGCCCCTCCACAAATCTATGATTCAAAAACAGTTGTGCACAGCAACTAATGTTTGATGCAAAACAATATCCAGTGGCCGACAGTCTAGTGCTCTGAACTTCAACACCTACAATTCGGGGTTCTGGAGAACAGACCAATTGCCAGTGTATTCAAAACCCATAAAAGGAAAGCTTCATTACACGATCTGATGCCGAGTAGGTCGTGACCACATTCCTGGAACGCTTGGATTGATCACGAGCCAAACGGATTATTAACAGATTGACCTGTGGGCCATAAGACTGAAGCAAAACGTCGTTCTGATCAAGGCCCGTTGATATATAGATCCGTGGCCCCAGCGGTTTTCAACCTAATTCCCTCATTGGCCTCCGAATCAACAAATTTACCGTTTTAGAAAAGATTTCACCATCTGTTTTGACAACCTTATTTTTCTTTCTAGTATTTAATTTCCTAGTCAAATCAAAATTTTTCGTTTTTAGTAATTTTCCTAATTTTTTTTATTTAAGCTAGATTAGCAAGCCTAAATCTTTTGTTATTCTATTTCCTAGTTAATATAGGGTCTACGTCCTTATAAATATTTTTGTAAGCCTAAGGGCTAAAGATTGTTAATTGATTAATGAAAACTGAATATTTTACGCAATTCGTTTGTTCAAGAAGAGAGTACCTCTAGTTCAAATAAAATTTGGAATTGTCCTCATGTTACACTCATTAACACATACGCTTCGCTGCATCACGTTCTATTTGGCATCTTCAAGAAACACGAAAGTGAATGCAGAAAAACATAAACTAAATTAGTTGGGCATGATGTTTCTGAGTGTTGAACACAAGTTACTGTTATAGCATGCATGGTGGTACAAAAATCATCATGCTCTTTTGAACAATATGCTGCTTCTTTATACCAGCATATGGGTCCTATTTCCGCCGCTCCTTTGGTGATATCCTAGTCTTCCTTCTTTTTTCACTCTTGGGCCTCATATTAGCAGCTGTAATGAGTTTATAATCACAGTTACACATATCACTCATCTTTCCAAACGATTCCTCATAGAATTGCCATACTTCTAACCTGATCAAAGAAGAACCACAAAATAAAAAAAACGTGATTAATTACACCACAAAACTTCCAAAAAAACAATAGGGAAAATTTGATGCAAGACAAGTGTATAATCCTACCAGTATGCCAAGAACTGAAATGGTGCATACTTTCCATACAAAGCTTCAACATCTCCTTGAACAGTTCTAATTGTGGAATTTAGCGCATGAACCTGTACTACCAAACAAAGTATCAAACACATTTCCCAAAGGTGAGAATGCATGAGAACAAAAAATTAAAAAGAGGACCTGTTTCAAATGCCTTATAGTTTCAGAATCAGTTGGAATCGTGTGGTAAAATCCCATGCACATGAGTACATTGGCACATGTAAATGGGCCAAATCCGTAGATTTCTTTCAGTTGCTCAGCAACCTTGCTATAGTTTGATAAGCTTGGTTCGTTACAAGCTTCTTCAAGTTGTCTAAGTTGGATTTTGCCTTCAACGATACTCTGAGCAAGTTTCAAAATGCGAATTGCTCTATAGCCAAGATTGCAGCGCTTTTCTAGAAACTTTTCCTCAAGGCTTGCTAGTTCTCTTGGGCTTGGAAAGTTTCCAATCCTATCATCACAGTAAAGTTCTTCATAAACTTTAGTTGATTCAACTTCATTAATTCCAGATGAATATGAGGGGAGGTACAACACTTAAGGAACTTGTCTCCATTTGAAGAAACGCTTGGACATATTTCCTTTTTCCATTGCGAGTAATCTGACGTTTCAACAGAATCCATCCTCGCAACATCTTCTGCTTCAATTTCTAGTTTTGTCCTAAACAACCTGCTACCTAGAGTTGTGGAATCTCTTTTTGCTCCTGCCTTCCTCTTTGATTCTTTTCCTGCAGATGTCTTTGGAACAAAATGCTCAATCTCAGCTGTTGGTTTCGTACAATTACCAACTTTGGCGACAGGAACATTGAATGATGAATACTGCAGCTCCAACTGAAGCTCACAAAGTGCTCTAGCCATGCTCAGTGTCCTGGACCACCTACAGAAAGCAAGCATATATAAATCCTATGTTTTTCGGGATTTCTTATCCTAAGTGGATGTAAACCTCAATTCAAAAGTTTCAATGAAACGTAAGATAAAGTGGTCCCCTTGATTTAGAGTCTAATTGGATGCCCATATCTGGGCGAACAAACTGGCCCTCAGTTCCATTAGATTTTCTTTCAACTTTAAGAATCTGCAGTTCCATGTCAAAGCCATTTGCAAAAAACACAACTGATGTTAGCATCCTTATGCAGCATGATGTCTAATTGGATGCCCATGTCCAGGCAGACAGACAGGCCCTAAAGTTCCAATAATTTTTTCTTTCAACTTTAAAAATCTGCAGTTCGATGCCAAAGGCAGTAGCAAAAAAAACAAAAAGATGTTATCATCCTTATGCAGCATGATAAGGTGTACACGACCAAAAACCTGTTTTGCTACTTTCTTTGGGTCTGCCAACGTTTATAGTATTAACTTCAAATGCAGAACTTACCAGTCTAAAATTTCAACTTCCAAAATAATCAGTAAAATAGCACAGTAAATAACCCTTTTCTTTGCATTGTGATAGCTCGCTTTGGATCACACGAACACCTGATTAGACGAGCATAACCGGTTTGTGAACGAATCTTTTGGATCATGTTAATTCAATTGGGGCACAATTTACCACATTTGACTAGTAAGATACTTTCCTTCTCATCATTGTACACCCAATCTAGCTGCAATATTCAGTAGTGGCTACAAAATCTCTTCCAGAGTATATTAGTCTTAATCAAGGGCTCAGATAGTGTCATTCTGTTCACCAAAAATCAAGTGTCATTCTGTTCACCAAAAATCAATCTGTCTGGATCAAAAACATGCAACCCTTCTTTACTAGAACTTGTTATGTGTCAAAACCTTGTCAAGCCCATGCTCTGATATCCTTGTGGTGCTTCAAAAGGCAGATCCCAAATTGATGATAATGCTCAAGTATGATTCCGATGTGGAAATCAAGCCTTTTAGGGGCTGTTTGTTTGCATCCAGATATAGGGAATATCCCTGAAGATATAGATTGGAGATGATATCTTGAGAATATACCACTCAATATGTATGCCATGCATGAGCCCATGTTTGTTTAGTTCAGGATATGGGTGAGGATAGAGATGTCTACTTCTGGTTTGTACTAAACAAATACCTGAATTCATAAATTTGCCATTGAGGTTTTGAACAGTGCACATCAAATGGCAAGCAAGGAAGCCAGATTGGGGGATTTATAAGAGAACACATGAGCTTCAATTTAAAACAGGTTGAAAACAAGAGAGCACGCATAAAAATATGGATTCCAAAAAAAGAAAGTCCATGATTCCAGAAATTACTTGTCGAGGTTTCTAGTCTTAGTTAAGAAATACTAAATTGCATTATGGTGTGGGGTAACTGTGTACTAATTGCTATTTAGTCCTTTGGACAGGAACAATATGCTTGAATTTTATGAACAGATCAATTGCTAATTCGTTGATTTACTCTAACATTTACAGTTCATTCATGTAGACAAAGTTACCCTTGAAACAGAAATGTTATCACAGCTCCTCTTATTTTACAAGTGGCAATTGCTTTCGTACAGCGTCTGGAGAGGGTACACTGTGTATTGGTAATATAGTGTTGTTTATAGGGGTCCGGATCCTCTGTCCTACTTCGCTGTCCCACTCTCCTGTCCCACCCTTATATGTTTGTCACCTCATTCCAATTCTAAACACATCAGAATTCTTTTTAACACCGTTTACTAACAGAATATTGTTATTCCCAAAATAACAAGATTGCTATTGTGGTGAAAACAATTCCAAAACCAAAAGTCACACACAACGGGAATAATATCACACTGAAAGTTTGAACAGAGGAACATGAAGAATCAATATCCTTGTGCACGCCCAAACAACAGAACACAAAGAATCTTGGTAAAAAAACAGAACACAAAGCATCCTGTTCACAACCAAAATCACGCACATTGGTTAAAAAAAATACCAAAACATCATCACGAGAAGTATTCCAAAATCAGAAGTTGGTGGAATCCTCCACTGGCACAACTAATTCACTTGAAAATCAAAAATCCAAAATCCAAAATCCGAACTTGGTGATGCCACTAGCACAACTAGTTCACTTGAAAATCCAAAATCAGAACTTAGTGGAATCCTCCATTGGCACAACTAATTCACTTAAAAATAAAAAGCCTTCCACTTGGTTAATCCTACTGATTCTAAAGGCAGCATAGTCCTAATCTTGGCAGCTTCAACTTGAAGAAATATTCACCCTCTTAATGAGTATTGGAATACTTCTCGTGATGATGAGTTTTGGTATTTTTTTTTTTTTTTTTTTTACCAACGCATGATTTTGGTTGTGAACTGGATGCTTTGTGTTATGTTTTTTTCTGTTGTTTGGGCGTACATAACTCTTCATGTTCCTCTATTCAATCTTTGAGCATGATATTATTCCCATTGTGTGTGACTTTTGGTTTTGGAATTGTTTTTACCACAATGGCAATCTTGTTATTTTGGGAATAACAAGATTCTGCTAATAAACAGTGTTAAAAAGAATTATGATGGGTTTAGAATTGGAGTGAATTGCCAAGCATAGGAGGGGGGATAGAGGAGTGGAAATGGGAAGTAGGTCAGAGAATTCGGACCCTGTTTATAGGCATGTGTCTGTAAAAGAGAGAGAAAGAGAGAGAGAGAGAGAGAGAGAGAGAGAGAGAACTGGCAATTGCAGAGGAGGATGCACTTGACCATGTCTTCAAACAAGGTGGGCGACCTAAACACTCTTCCAAAACCCCTCTCCTTCGCTTCTCCATGCATCTTCTGGAAGTCCTTCACAGTCGCCTCGTCCGCCTCAGACAATCTTAGCATTCGCCTCACTTGCGCCTAACAATCCATAACCAATCAAATAGAAACAACATTTGTACAATCACACACAGCTCCATATGTATACACACGTGTGTCTGTATCTATATGTGTATATTTACATATATGAGAGAGGGAGCAGTACCATCAACGATTGTTCCTGTTGAGGAGAGAGAGAATCGACGTCAAATACCCGGAGACGTAGAGAGTGAGACGAATCAGAGGGTTGAGAAATTTGGACGATAAGGGAAGTAGAGGCCCCGCCATTACCAAGTTCGTCGTCGGAATCGAGGCGAAGTGGGCGTTGGAGGGTTTTGGAGAGAGGGTCCCAGTAATTGGGGGCCATCATGAACAGACCGTGGCTGCACACCGCCTTTCCCAGGTCGAAAGTCCCAGCCACTGATTCCACCAGTGGAAGCTCCACCACTACGCCGTAGCCGCCTCCGCCTCCTTCCATTTGGTTCCTCACACCTCAACTTTTCCGGCGAGCCAAGGGTTTCAAAAGGCGGTTTCTGAATTTGCTGTGAATAAGTAGCCGTTATTTGTCGCCGGTTGCCAACTGCTTTTCCCGTGATCGGGTGCTTGAATTCCCATTTCAGAAAGAATTGGGGGAAATTAGGATTACAGGCGAAAGTCTCCGACAAATACACAGTACCCGACTTGAGGTCCACAAATAAACACAACAGTCATTACTCAGAGAAACTGCAAATAGTAAAAACCTTCCAAGCAGTCCAATTCAGTTGCCACTTGATTTTCTCTGCACCCAAAAATATTAACTCGCGAGAAGTAATATAACAAGAAAAAAATAAAAGGGGCTCAAATAAAAGTAAAAGTATGATTAATAAAACGAATCACAAATTAAATCCCATCAATCTGAACTAATGTTCATAACAAATCGATTGAACCTTATATCTAGCTTATCTCGCCAAGCCCCACTCACGTCAAAAATAATTTAATTTTTATGCCCCATTCAAATCGTATAAGAACATATTAGATATTTCATAGTGCGATCATTCATAACTCATTTATTATGTAACATAGTGGACTTACACATATACCAATGAGATTCACGATTCAGCCATACAATACATTGTATCATGATTCATAAGCATACTGGTTTAGTTATTTCAATCCTATATTTCCATGTTTTTTATATTGATTATTTTGTCTAGGCATTGTGGGGCCATAGTTGACTTCATCTTTTAGTCGGCATCGGTTATTACCTATTTACAGTTTGGCAGTCGGTATTTTGAGGAATATTTATTTAATTTGATGAGATATATTATGTTGAGGTTTTATGTTATTATATCATTCTATTACTTCATTCATGCCCTTGAAGTGTCAGGTGTGACAAGTTTAGTGGTCGATCAGATCAAACTCAATCAGTATCTGACAAAGTGAGTTCAGTGGCTGATCGGATCAAACTCAAGCAGCCTCTGATTGACCGAGCTTAGAGGTAAGTCGGATTAGACTCAAGCAATCTCTAACCGAGTAGATTCAGTGGTTGGTCTAATCAGGCTTAAGTAGTCTCGGATCGAGCGGATTCAGTGGTTGGTCGTATCAAACTCAAGCAGTCTCTGACCTAGCGAGTTTAGTGGCTGGTCAGATCAAACTCAAGCAGTCTCTGATGGAGTGAATTTAATGGTCGGTCAAATCAAACTCAACAAGTTTCCAATTGAGCGATTACAGTGGTCGGTCATATCAGACTCAAACAATCTTCAGCCGAGAATGTTCAAATCAAACTCAAAGCAATCCACGATCGAGTGAGTTCATTACATGGCCTCCAAATGGGCAACTTGCGAAGTCAAGCAGTACAAGCTAAAATAACCTTACTAGCCTTAACAAAGACAGGTGGGCAACCCATCCAAAATACTAATTGTCTTAATAAAATATTTTTATACTTGCTATAATTGATCTGTGGGTTTGACCCATTTCAGACCTAACAGAGCTAAGGAATAAGGAAGGCACATGAAGTAAAGTACTCCCAAGACAGGGGGACAAAAACTACATGTCTTGCTGAATTTTAATGAAAGGTCAATGACCAACAAAGATCAAGGGACAAAGTTGGGATAAATAGCACAAAGGCAAGCATCCATTATTTCAAAAATAACCCAAAGGTGAAATAGAGATTCAATTACAGAAGTTTAACAGCTCAGTTCGAGTTCAAAGTCTTGTCATAGTTCTAAAAAGCTTAAGGATCTGAAAATATGATAGCAGAACAATGACATATAGGCCATGGAAGCTTCAGCTCAACTCGTCATCAGACTCAATATTGCATCCAGATTTGTCCCATGGCTTGAATTCTGAAAGATCCAATTCGGGGTGCACGCGTAACAGCTTCCTCTTCATGCAGTTGAAACCTGAATAAAAAAGAAAAGCCAAAGTTACTTGATGCTCCTCCGATTCCTTGAAAGCCTGAACGACAACCTGAGGGGCGGACTCCAATCGGGGACTCGCTAAGGCCAATCAGTCATCTAGGTCATGATCTCTCATTTCCACGGTGACTCGTCCGTCCTTCTCAATCTCAATTAACTGCTTGAGCTTCAATTGAAGCTTTGACATGTTCTCTAGGGTTGAAGTATGCTTGGTCTTTGCCTTGTGTTCTTAGGCTTCAACAACACCAGCTCTTTCTCCCTCTCGCCCTAATGCCTTTTGAACAGCTCTTAACTTCTCATTAGCAATCTTCAAATCTGCCTAAGCATCATCTCTCTCCTTATATGACTTGCGCATCTGGTTGAGGGCATTGGTCGTTAAGATCCGTAGCTCTTCCTTTCCTTTTTGAATGATGCTCAGCTTGCTTGGGCTTCTTCCGTTTGCATAGTGCAAGGCAAACATCCTTAATCCTGGTCCATGCTTGCCCCTCAAAATCAACAACTCGAAGGGATAGGTTTACGCTCTCAGCACAGGCTTGCAACAAAAATGCTCAGTTAAAGATCACTGGAAGGTACAAACATAAGGAATAATGAAACACAATGCTTACCCGGCTCAAAGTTAGGAAAAGGTTCCTTTTAGGTCATGGTCGAAATTTGATTCAATGGGCCCATTTTACTCCCAACATGCACATTCACACGTTTGCGGGAAGCAACATGGTTCAAAAGAATGTTGCTTTCAGGATGGAGTTGGAAAAAACTGAAAGGATAAGACATGCTAGTCATATATGGGCTGCTATCCTCTGAGCAACGGCCATCGAAAATGACCCATTAGTCGCCTCCTCCTCTCTTACTCCTTGACCTAGTGATTCATGAGCGGGTCGATCGGTAGGTAGAGTGTTGCCCTTTTGTTGGTTTTCCAAATCAGAGCCCATCACAACTTTTCCCTTGCTCTTGGAGGCAGTAGGAGGGACCGCAGGTGGATCGATTAGCAAAGCAGTCTCTTGGTTGATCGGCATAGCAAACTCTTGATTGGGTGGCAAGACAGGTACTCCATCGATTGGCAGAGCAACCTCCTAGTCAGTGAATTAGATGTAGAACTCTATTTTGCATGTGCTTTGTTGTTTCTTGGTGTAGCCAATGAAGTGTATCTATGTGCTCATTGTTGTTGAAGTGTAATTGAATTAAATTTTTACTCACGCATAAAATATTTTTTTCAACCCACTCCTTGATTGGTTGAGGGACGTTTGGAAATGTGTTTCAAATCAAGAAACCAAGTATGGTTACCTGTCAAAGATTGTAGGCAATTATTATTTATACACGGCTGATGAGAATCTTGTTACAATAAGGTGGGTAGCGAAGTTATAATGGAGAATTTCGATTGTTTAGAAAGAAATTGAAACTAAATGATTTTTGAGGGTACATTCTCAAGAAGATAGAAGTGTCAGAAGGGTTTTGCTCTGAAATGTGCAATGATCTTCAATAAGTCATGTTCAAGGTAGATTGGTGGTTTTAATACTTCAAGCAATTTTTAAGGGGTAGGTGTGATATGACAAGGATTTTTTGTTTCGAATGCATTAATGGGCTAGCTCTAAAAGAGGTTGGTACATCAAAGATTTCAAGGAAAATAAAGAGATATGGATGATGTGATAAAAAATGATAAGTTATTGGTCAATCGGGTGTTGCCAACTGGTCAAGTGAAAATGAATCGTGCGAGCTAGTAGAAGGTATTGTCTATCTCCTTTAACATGGAATTTCTTCCCTCTCAAGAATTGAGTTGTCTTTCTCCTTGGCAGTAGTCAATCGCAACTCGGTAAATAGGTGATCAGTCCATCTCTAGAATGTTGAAATTGGCTGTCATGGTTATTTGTGGATTGATTCTTTCTAATGTGTGCGATAGGAATCTTGAGACATAAGCTATAGATTCATAATAAAGTACGGTTCATATCTGAAAATGAAATTACAAGCGTACCTCGTATGATTGTCGGGTTATGTTCCTCCTCTTCACCTCCCTAAAGTGCAAACATCATGGCTCCAATAGGTGCCTTCCCTAGTCTTTCTTGCTTTGTTCCTAGTCCTCCAGTCAGTTGGGGATAGTTGCTTCTAACATGTCCATCCCTCCCGCAATTGAAGTAGGTGGTTGGTGCCCTAGGGCCAATGTCCCAAGTTGTAATGTTGGTCGTTCCTTTATTGATATTACAATTGTTGTTGGCCTCAAGAATTGTTGTTGTAGACATAGGGTCTCTGATTATTGTACCCTCTGTCATTATTATTGTTGGTGCAAATTAGTCTTCCAAAAGTTTGTCGGTTCTTGTTGTCGCAAACTTCCTTCGCATCGGCAGCCTCATGCTCCATCAATAAAGCACCATCTACTACTCCAGCGTAACTGGCATGATGTTATGACATCATGATTCTACTAATTTGGGGGTCTAGTCATCGTTGAAACTTTTGTGTCTTAATGCATCAGTCGGTATGAATTCTGGTGCATGACGAGAAAGCTCGTTGAACTTGGTGTCATACTGGGTCACCGTCATTCCACTCTGCTTGCAATTCATAAGCTCCCAAATCAAATATTTTTTAACTAGGGTAGGAAAGAACTTAGCCAAGAATAGGGTTTTAAACTTGTTCTAGGCCATGGTAGGTACATTTTGAGTGGTTTTCACCACGTTCCATCAGTGATTGGCTTCTCCTTGCATCTGATTAGCTAAGGCTACTCGATCTTGGTCGTCTCTGATCTCCATAATATCTAACAGCTCTCTGTTTGCTTTAGCCGTGTCTCGGCGATTCCTAGGCTAGTTTTCCTAGAGAATGTGGGTGATCGTCATTTATAAAACTTGTTGAGCAAGATATTGCGGTTAGGTTGTGCTCGTGGTTGAGGTCCAATGTGGCGAGGTCTGGTAGCAGCTATAAAGGTGCACATTAATTGGTTGAACTCTGCAATTCCCAGCCCGATGTTGCGGTTTTTGTTGTTGGTTGGCTTATGGATGTTCGCACGAGTAGGTATCGTTACGTGTCTCAACCATCTCACAATTTAAATAAGTAACATAAATTTCAGGAGACAAATAGGTTGCAAAAGGTCTTTCATTAATTTCCTTATCGTATTAGGGTTATGAATACAGTGATGAGCATGAATACAAATATGCTAATGCATGATCACGCTTCAAGGTCATTGGGAATGACACCTACCGTTGGTTGAGTACACCTACAATAATAGTTCTCAAGCTAGTATAGAGATGGCATCGTATGAAGCATTGTATGGGCGACCTTATTGATGTCTTATCTACTGGACTGAGGTGGGAAAGATTAGTTTCTTAGGACTAGAGTTGGTCTAAGAGACTACTGAGAAGATCAAGGTCACCAAGTAATGATTTTGGCTCTCAAAGTAGGCAGAAGAGTTATGCGGACAAGAGGATGCGACCATGGACCTTTAGTGTGGGCGATCATGTTTTCTTGAAAATTATGCCAATGAGAGGTATTACTCAGTTTGACAAGAAAGGGAAGCTGATGCCAAGATAATTCGGGTCATTTGATATTCTAGAGAGAATTGAAGAAGTAGCTTATCAGCTGGCACTACCGCCTCAGCGCGATTGGGATCATAATGTTTTTCATGTGTCGATAGTTGATACCAAAGAAGTACATGACATTTCCAACTCATATTCTATAATGGGAAGACGTCACTTTGGAAAAGACACTACATATGAAGAGAAGCATGTTCAGCTTTTGGATCACGGAGAGAAAAACTTAAGAGGCAAGATCATCAAGCTCGTCAAGATTCTATGGCGACATCGAAATCTGGAAGAGTCAACATACAAACAGGAGGATGTGATAAAAGCCAATTACCCAAACTGTTTGTTACTGACCATTCTTTGTGATTTCGAGGATGAAATTCTTTAAGGGGAATAGATTATAATAACTCAAAGTTTTTAATGTATTAGGAATAAAATTTAATTTTTTTAAACAATTAATTCATGTTTAATTGTTAATTTAACCATTTTCACATTTATTTTCCAACGGATAGTTGAGATCGTATGTACATGTGTGTTGTGGTAGAGTGAGATACACGGAGTATTTCCTTTCTCTTCCTCTTCATTCCAACCCCCTGTGTTAGAACCCTTTAGAAATCAACCTTCATGGTAGAGTAATGAAGTGTAACGGGATGTAATGGGGTGCCTCTTGGTTTGTTGCCTTTAAATGGATTTAGACTATTTGAAGCCTATAAAACCCCTGCATACCACTCCTTCATTTTGCGTCTATAATCAAATATTAGAGAAACAGAGATGTTCAAGAGCGAGTGAGGAAGTTCTATCAAGTCTAAAACTCTGTCGAATCGCCGTCATTCTTCACCGAATCACGCAACCAAGGTAGGAATTACTACCTACAACCCTTAAGATTGTTGTTTCTCGTGAAATTGCATCATAGTTTTACTGCTAGTAGACTTCATTCCTGAACCCAGTTTGAAGTCCGGTCAATCGATTACTGAAGGCAATCAACTAGCCACTGAGGGTGGTCGACCAATAGTTCTGTCCAATTGATTTTGGGATAGTTGTGCACACCTAATTAACATAAAATCAAATCCTACACTTACACTTCACACATGCCTACACATCATACTGTTATTATGTCCACAAATCCTCATGGAATTCTGTGAGAGTAGGTATACCATTGTTGACCATACCATGCCAAGTCATTCATGCCTTTATGATGTTGGTTTATTTATGTTGTTATAATATTAAGAAGTACGGTTATGTTGTCAGGCTATCGTTGTTACCCCAATTACAGCAATCATGCTATCTAATTTTCTTAAATTATCGTTATTTAAATTTGGGAAAAACCTAGTTTATACATTAGGGACATAGATTCAAATGACACTTGGACAAGGTAGCGTGGTATCGGGTTTGCATTGTAATTAAGTTCACGAATAGTGACACCTAAGAGAACGTAAAAGAATGTGAACTTGTTTAGGTGGCCCTGCCATGGGGATTTGATTGTTGGGGATCGCCATTTATTTTATGTACTAAAAGGAAACCAACTAGGAGTAGGTGGAGGCAGTTGAAGGTGATTTCAAAGACGTCTGCGAGGGCATTTATAAATTTCAAAGGTGTGACGACCAGTGTCTTAGGCGTCTTTGAACTAGAAGAGGAAGCAATTAACATTCATTTGATACCTGACCTAGTGATGCCACGTTCTTTAAAATCTAGGTAGAATGCGACAATTTGTTTCTTCCTAGTAAGGTTGTAGATATTCTAATTGGGTATATCACCTCGGACTACAAGTCCAGGATACTAATAACAAGTCAATATCGATCGAGAGTCCTATGCTAGAGTACACGGGTAAGTTTTGTATTCCCTAAGTGGTGGATCCTAGAAATATTAATACAAGATTCATAATGAACTTACGTGTTTTTTTTTTCGCTAATTCATTTACTCTACTTACGTGTTTTTTTTCGCTAATTCATTTACTCTCTTTATCAATCTGTTTTTATTATACTTGCATCTTTTGGTTTGTTTTTCGGGTATGTGTTTTCTACTGAATTTCACCACTTATGAAGTAACTTCTCTTCTCTAACGTTTCATGCTAGATGAAGGAAAGCAGATGAAAGTCCCACCCGAGTAGGAAGAGCCAAGCCTCGCAAATGAAGATTTCAATGACACTTGCCTATCTTACCTCTAGAAGCTCCGTTTATTATTTTTTTTAAATGCACATATAAAGCCAAGTGGGTATTTTCGTATTTTGATCATTTCAATTATAACTCTACAATTGTGTCTTTCTCATAAATGTTAGATTTCATTTAATTATTATTTTAATTCATAAATTGAAAATAGAGTTCATTTAATCTTCTGAGAAATTGGAATGTTACAAGAAACAGTTTAGTGACACTAATTTGCCTTTCATGCGCATGCTACAAGTGCTATTTGGATCCTGAAGGCGAATCGGAACAATTAGTTGTTGAACCCTTTGGCCTTTGTTGGGCATTTTCTGTAATATCTCCAAACCATTGAGCAAGAAAAAGCATTCAGCATGTTTGCACTCTGATGAAAAACCAAAACAAGCTCTTTGTAAGAATCATCAGCAAGGAGTAAAAAGTATAACCATTGATACAAACTTACAACACAACTACAAGAATGATTTCCTCCGTC
This sequence comes from Arbutus unedo, assembly GCA_014822125.1. Classification (NCBI taxonomy): domain Eukaryota; kingdom Viridiplantae; phylum Streptophyta; class Magnoliopsida; order Ericales; family Ericaceae; genus Arbutus; species Arbutus unedo. The sequence goes on from JABCMJ010000258.1 coordinate 38,708, forward strand.
TTATTTTGATTTCCAGGCTTAAAAAATTCGAGTTTTAAAATGATCACATAGAAGCACCCAACCTTGCAGGTATGACTCAAAAGGTTGACAAATGAGACGGAGGATTTGACACAACATTAAGGTCGTCGGGAGAACTGTGAGAAATCTGGCCGTCTACGTTCCATATACGCTGTCTTCCCCTCGCTACCTTCTTCAGTTCCATAAAATAACAGAGTGGCATTTCCTCCAAGTTCCTGCATGACAAATAGAAACCATATAACTAATCTACTGATGCAATCTTTCTGTAATTCAACCATGATGCGAATACAAAAAATGTGCACAGAAAATGAAATGAGTGTCCAGATTCATCAACCAAATTTGATATGAGCAATACACTTTATTTTTTGTGCAATTCTTCTTTGGACTTTTTCCGTGCTTGCAACTTCTATGGTCGAAAGAGTCCACAAATGGAGCAATACCAGCACAACAGCTCGGAGTGGTTATATTAGCGAAGTAGGTGATAAAAATACCTGGAGCCCAACATGCCCATCGTCGACTGCATTAAGAGCAGATTTCAGCACCCGAATTGCAGTTGGGCTGTTTCTTAAGATCTCTCGACACCACTTAACTGTTTCTTCTTCTAACTTCTCTAGCTACATGGAAACAGATGAATTTTTTGCGTCAAAACAATTTGCTGAATGAGCAAAAGTCCTGAATGGCGTAGAACTGAAAATGTAGTAACGACGACTGAATTAATACAAACTCACCGGGACAACTGTGTTGACAAGTCCCATTTTCTCTGCTTCTGAAGCAGTATAGAACCTTGCCAAAAACCACATCTCACGTGCTTTTTTAGGCCCAACCTATCTATCCAAAATTGAAGTTCACAGTAGAAAATACAAACAAGCATGTAAACAATTGTTTAAGCATCCCCAATTCAACAAATGGTTAAAGTTGTTAAAATCTCATATTGGTTATCTTGTGAAAAAAGGTTTGCCAAAATAAACTACCTCCAGTCTCTAAACTTACCAAACGGGACATAATGGAACTTCCATAACCAGCATCAAAGCTTCCTACCTGTGACACAGGGGAAAGAAGATTCTTGATCCAGTTTCAAACCAGTGAGTCAGAAGAAAAATGTTCTTTTCCACCGGTGTCCTGGACTGTTGTCCTCTGTTAAACCACATATAGAAATATGACAAACGGAGAGAATGGTATGCACTGACATAGTAATGCTGTAGCCATAATGCTTTGTTCAAACTTACAGGGAAGGATTCATGTCAGGAAAAGTGAAGTCATAGACTTACTCCCACGAGAGGTAGATCAGTCCTTCAGTTGCCTCAAATCACTACCAGTACATGCTTACTAAGTATTTATTGGTACAGGTATTGCCATCAGAAATCAAATTGCAAGTATTAATATGCTTTCATGCGGTTCACCAGGCAAGTAAAAATAATTAACCATCGGGTGCAGAAATCGCTTACGACTCATGACATGCTTAACAAGTTCAAAAAAGCTTGTTAAACTAAGGATTTCAGTTTCCCAAATATTGTACCATAAACATGAAGCATATAAAAATAGGGAGGCACCTTTGGACCTGTCTGACCAAAAATAGCATTATCTGCTGCAATTGTTAAATCACAGACCATATGCAAGACGTGTCCTCCCCCAACAGCATAACCTGCAACCTTGTTTCAGCAAAAAAACAATAGTCTAAGAATGCCCAACCAAAAACACAAACTGAAAACACTTCAGAGTGGGAGAGACACGCTACCATAGCAATAACAGGCTTTGGAAGACGTCGAATTTGTACCTTTAAGAAGACAGCAATAGCGTAGTGAATAGTACATATAAGAAGAAGAGAAAACGTAATGCCCGCAGCAAGCTGATTTTCCATGAGACTTATCGGTTACCACAAGCCAAAAACTTTTCCCAGTGAGAAACATTACAGTAGCATGCTGTAAGCTGTTTACCTGTAAATCCAGAACATTAAGGCGACCAAAGTTGTCATAATCAGCATAGCCATCTTTGCTTCTCAATGCCTGGTCACCACCACTACAAAATGCCTTAGTTCCCTGCAACAGTGGCAAAATATATGTTAAGGTTCCCATGGGGTACGCATGTAGAACATGAAATCTGATACTGCACAAGATTACATCATGGCAAGTTCAATTCACCGAATATAAAAGAAATTTGGTGAAGCCCTCCTTTAGCCATTTGAGACGGTCTTTCTCTTTCTTTCCATCTAATTTATGAATGTCTCAAATGACAATCCATGCTCTTTAAGATCGTTGGCCATAATTCACTCACAATAACCGAGAAGGATAAAAGCTTTTGTGATTGTTCTTATCACAAAAATCAAAAAGGAAGTTCCAATTTCCTGGCCATGAGGACACCAAACTCACAAGTTTTCTAGGTCAATGGAACCTGCAATCAAGATTTTGAGCATAATAAAGTATCACAGTGATGTCAATCAAAAGCTACCACTGCCCCATGTACACAGGTCAGCATGAGTGTACCTTCATCACTACTCAATACACAACATTAACTGCTGAGTTTTTTCAATTCTTTATGATGTTGCATTAGCTACTGAGTTATTGCATTGATTAGCTTGACAACATCCATATCAACGAGTAACTAAGACAAACTTAGGAAATTTAAACAAGTCGAGGCTCCAAGCATCTCCCAGAATAAGCCCTTCAACTTTAGTCCTGCTTTATGAGCTTTTATGTCACCTTAACGTATACACAAAATGGTACCTTTCCAGTGAGAATGATGACTCCTATTGAGCTATCATCTCGGGCATCATTGAATGCTATTATAAGCTCCTTTATTGTCTGTGGTCGGAAAGCATTTCTGCGCTCTGGCCTGTTTATTGTGATCTACAAGAGAATGAAACACAATACCAACATTGTAAATTGTAATATTGTATACGCATATATGCACTCTTGGCTTTTGCCAAGGGCATCACCTAACAATATAAATCATATCAAAGGATTTTTAACGGCAATAAATGAAGCCAGCAGCCATTTTCGTACAAGAAAAAAAGAATACGTAGAAGATGCAATAAGAGAAACAAAAATTTAGATGGAACATATCAACTCAGCAGGAAGTATAACGAATTCGAAGTGTTGCAGTTTTGAGTACCTAATGTCACCTGGAAATGGAAGATGTTTTGTTCCTAATATGAATACAACGGATTTCAGAATTAAAGCATCCTCTTTTTCATCCTAAATCAGTGACTTGCTACAATACAATATTATCTAGGGCACTATCCCCAGGTAACCACAAGTCCAGTCACTTCACTACCAGATTTCCCCAAAATGGGGAGGTTTTTACACCAATTAAACGGGTGCGCCAGGCCTTATGTGAAATCTTTACATGAGAACTTTTTAAAATTTGACAGTCTATTTTAATATTTGAATGCGTAATGTTTTACTTAAATTTATTTTTCTTGTTTTTTGAGATGCAAAACTACTAATTAACTTTTTCAGAGCAAGTTGTTTTAACATATCCATTTTAATTGAGAATGAAGCTAATATACTTTATCTTTCTTGACACAGTTGATCTTAACTGTATACATTAACAACATAATTCGTCCACTTCACTTGAAACACAAAAAATAAGATCAAGCGAATAACACTTGAATAAGTCTACTAACACATTACATACATCATGTGTATATGTAAAAGTGAGTTCCATGTTGATCCATGTGTGTTCAATTTAGTGGGTTTTATGCCTTGTGCGGCATGCCCATGATATAAAATATAATGTTTTAGTAGCATTGCTCATAAAATTAATGTTTTGACAAACTTTTACATCTATGTATACATCTATGTATGCATATACAACTTTATATACATATAAAATGAAAAGCGAGCCTACGCAAATTGGAGGGCCGCCCCTGCTAATTAAGCTCTAAGTACTGACCTTTGCTATGGCTTCTCCAACAGCTTTCTCATAGAAAATGTCCGTAAACTCCTTGCCATTGTCGTAGCAAGAAACAGCACTCCAAACGGGCTCGTGGGTCGGGACTTCTCCATGAATCCGGTGATAGCTATCGTTGATTGAACCACTACAACTAAAGAGCCCTATCGAACCACCGTTGCTCGGAGCCCAACGAACCGGAGCAAGGTGGTTGGCGACGGACGCCAGTCTTCTTCTCATGGTGTTGGTCTCGTTCCCTGTCATGAATTTAGCGTGAGTAGTAGTACGGACTCAGAATTCGGTCTGTGTCTAGTTGAAGGATAACAACAGCCATGGACTTTTGCAGGTTGAGGATATCGTTGGGATTGCGTTTTCTTGACCCCGAAGGATAAGATGATAGGGGAGTGTTACGGTCATTTCCCCGAAAACACTTCTGATTTTAAAAATTTACACACTTAAATAAATTTATTTTATTTATTTTGAATTATGATAATATTTTTAAAAAAAATTCATAGACCGAAGACTTTCCTTAAAATGATAAAACAATTTTTCTTTTCGTAGTAGGCCATGCAATTTTTTAAAGCAGAGAGAGAATAGGGAAGGAAAGGTAAAATTATCCAAAAATACTCTTTAATTTTTTTATTTAGATACTGCTCTAGTTAAAACAATTTTAACATAGTGAATTTTCAAAAAACAAAAAAAAATTGTGAAAAAACAGTGCAAAACGCATTATTTAAAACCTTTAAAACACATAACCTTAATACGATTATCATCACGTTGGACGAAGACTTGCTAGTCGGTCAACAATGTAGTTCTAAAAACACCTTTATGAATAATGTGTATATCGTAAAAAAATACAATTTGCTCCTTTATTCACGTACCCGTGTATAGCTCCCTCCCCTATTTACCATTTAGATTGTTTTTTTTTTGTAGAAGGAAGAGGAGAGAATTTCCTCACGGCGGTTTTAGCAAAGAAATTGACGTGCCGGGGGACAAGGAGAAACATGGCACACTCGAATTCAAATTGATAGAGGTGGCAGCTTCGGAGTCCATCCATAGGGCATCGAGCCAATCGCTCGCCACTCGTCCATGGACAACCTTAACTCTATGTTCCTTCAAAGTTTTCCTGTACGCAACATGAGCAGTTACTATTGTGAGAATTGACACACCGCCAGAGTTCTATTTTGACAAAGAATGGATCATAGTCCGACATCAAGGGTTGACTCACATGAAGACCATCAGTCACTTCCTTGGTTGGACTAAAGCCTCGCGTGTTATAGCCTTAAGGGTAAACGTATACTTTTTATTTGTGCCTAAAGTAGAGTACGATGTTGTTGAAGTTGCTTTTTTCATGTTGGACTAAAACCATATTTCCTTTAAGTGTAATGTTGTTGAACTCGCTTGACATGTTTGTCCAGCATAACTGTCTAGAAGCCAAGTGCCGAAACACTAGTTGAAGGTTTCCTAAGAGACTATCAGTGCTAACGATCTCAGACAAAAGAGAAAATTATCTGCAAAACAATGTTTGCCAAATGCTTCAGGTGGAGATTACAGCAATGACTAGGAGAGTAATGCGCTAAGGTATGATAGCAGATGTCTTGATAAATGCAGAAATCATAGGCTTTGATCAACGGGATATGATTAGAGGTAATAGGAGAGATCTGCAATACCGATCTGACTTACTCTAATTAGGAGTCCGTAGGACTGTTTATTGATTTTGTACTTTTTGTGTGTGTGTGTGTATTTTCACACTTTTGACTTTTATGTTTCTCATTAATTAGTTATCACAAAGCCAATTCAAGCATGCAAGACTTCTATTCCTTATTTGACATAGCATTGGAGAGTAATATACAATTGAATGAGGCGAATTTGAATGAGCATTCTGTCTCTACGTCAATAATCATAGAGTGGGTGGCACACTTTTGGCATTAATATTGCACACTTTAAGGTTGACTACGAAGACCTGTGAAACTACACTTGATGCATTTTTATCGTTGTCGTGGAAAAGGACAGGTGAAAAATTTGTAAGCAGAAAGAAACTTTATGTTCACACCCGGTAATAATGGGTTGTTTGAGGCATTATAGTTAAGCATAGTTTTGAATCCACTGGTTATCAGATTGGCGCATTATTGGAGTGCGCACTCCATGTCTTTGTCAATTATGAACTAAGTGATGGATAAATTTATTGTGTACTATCATCTCATTCCAAATTTTAAAATAAAAAAATCACTAATACTATAAAAATTGTTCACCCTATGGCATCATTTCTTTTATCAACACCTTCTCATTTTCTCAGAAAATCATTTTCCATGTGATTTTGCAAAAAAATATATATGAGAGCTAATATGATAATATTTGAATGCTTAAGCAGTTTATTGATAAGTTTTAATACATTTATTATTCATCCAGGACATTATGTTGTTTGGATATTAACTTCTACTATGTAAATATATTCTTCAAATGAGAAATTGAAATCCACACAACGTCTTAAAAATATAATTCATTATAATACACAAAGTTAGTCAAAGCTTATGAGTAACAAGTGATAGTGTGCTCACATGATGATATTTGATGAGCCTAATTTGGACTCATGATTAATCAATACGTATTATGCCTCTTTCGCTTAGTAGTGCCCTTAAACCCAAGCGCAGCCGGTAGAGCAGGCCCACCCCCGACTGACCAGTCGCAAACCAAATATGTTTTGGGCAAGGTGACACATGCAGGGGAGGGAGGGCGTAACTCGCCCACACCCACTTTAGCACCCAGGCAATTCCAGAGGCAGCGCCCTCAATTGCTCAGTATCCCATAGACTGCCCACGAAGTCAGAGGGTAGTCATCCCGAAAAAGGTAATAGGGACGCTGATAGTGGCTAACAAGTCACCCCAGATCCCTTTTATTCCTAAAGCATAATAACCCTTATTTGGGAAAAGGCGAAGATATACAATCAAGGTTATGAATACCGAATTGACTTAAGTATTAGTTTTTTTGTTGGTACAGTACGTACCGATACCGGTCATGTATCCGGTATCGTATCGGATTTACCGCAACTATCAATATGTATGTATGTATATATATATATATATATAAACTATAGAGAGAAAGTAAAAAAAATTAATTTTTTTCGCAACTCTTAAAAAAAAAATTCGGTACTGGCCGATATGCCGATATTAACCGATACGGGTCAGTATTGAGAACGGTACGGTACCAGAGGTACTTGGTACCATTTTTTTGCCAAAACGGTACGTACCGGCCGATACGGTACAGTATTCACAACCATGTATACAATCAATCTACACACATTTTCAATACAATCTCTCTCTCTCTCTCTCTCTCTCTCTCTCTCTCTCTCTCGATAACAATTCTAACTTGATCATTGGAGGGTCTATGATCGAACAACCACCCTCTGGTCATCACACTTGTGTGCAGAAGCCTTGGAAGCCAGAAGCCGACTGCATCACCCCGTCCATTTTTTGGCACCATTAATTTGGCATCATTTGTGGAAACGAAATTTTTTACCACTCCTTATAAATTCAACTGACCAAGCAGCTGGAAATAATATTGACCACTGGATCGGTCATAGGAGGACGACAGCAGTGTAGTGCCTCCCATAATGAGGGACAAGTGGCAAGTGCCCCACAGGACACAGCTCCACTAGAGGCACAAGTGTAGAGCCTCGCCCGATTGGTCTCGACTTTGATACCGGACGATGCCACAATAGCTGTACATTGGGTACCACTGCCGCCACCCAACGTCTTGATAGCATAAGTGAGGAGGAAGAGCCCAAACTCTTGGCAATTAATGCATTGGAAGTACAAGATAAGAATCAGGAAAAACGTGGAGAGCCGATATTAGAGGAGCTACAACCAGAGGGGGAAAGGATGGACATAGTGGTGCAGATTAGTAGGCGGCTCCCCTTATGATTTGAGACGATCAATGATCCAATTCCTCAAAAATAATGCAGACTTATTCACATGAACGCATAAGATATGTCAGGGATCGACCCTAAGATAACGTTGCACTAGCTCATTGGTGACCCAACCTTTTGCCCGATCACGCAGAAACCTAGGGTGTACAGAGGGGAGAAAAGCACAATCGTCGAATAAGAAGTGAATAAACTAGAAAAGGCAGGCTTCATTCTAGAGGTGCAATATCCGAAGTGGATCGCCAATGTTGTGCTAGTGAAAAAATAGAACAGGAAATGGAGGATGTGCTGAACAAGTCAAGGCCTTCCCAAAGGAGAGTTACCCATTGCCAAAAATATATCAGCTTATCTGCTCAAACTCAGGCCATGAGTTGTTAAGTTTCATAGATGCACTTTCGGGCTATAACCAAATTCTAAAGAACATGACTGATTAGAAGAAAACAACATTCATCATAGAGAGGGAATTGTTCTGCTACTGAGTCATGTTGTTCGAGCATCTAGTTAACCAAATGTTCAAGTATCAGATCGGGAGGAATATGAAAGTGTATGTGAACAACATGCTGACAACAAGCAAGATCGCCAACCAGCACCTGACCGACTTGGGAGAGACTTTCATCGTGTTAAGGAAGTACGGGATGAAGATGAACCTGGCCAAGTGTGCTTTCAAGGTGGCAGTAGGGAAGTTCTTGGGTTTTCTAGTTAGCAAGAGAAGGATTGAGGCCCACCCAAAGAACATACAGGCCGTTAGTGACATGCAACTGCCTAGATTTGTGGAAGAGGTTCAATGTCTGATCGGAAGGGTAGTTGCACTAGATTGGTTCGTGAGTAGGGCGACGGAAAAATGCCTACCATTCTCCAAGACCTTGAGGAAAGCCTTTGAGTGGACCATCGAGTGCGAGGAGGCCTTCTACCAATTGAAAAAATATTTAACTTCTACTTCGTTCCTATCACAGGCGGTTGTGGGCGAGAACTCATAAATGTATATGGCCATCCTAAAATCGACAATTAGTGCTACCCTAGTCAAGGAGGAAGAGGGGATCCAAATACCGATTTACTATGTAAGTTGTCCCTATAGAGGACAAAAATGCAAATACCTGAAGATAGAGCAATTGGCGTTTGCCCTAATGATGGATGCATGATGGCTCAGGCCCTACTTTGATGCCCACTGCATAATTGTATTCACTGATCAACCATTGAGACAAGTCCTACAGAGGCCACAAACCTCAGAAAATGGGCGAAGTGGTCAATCAAGCTCAGTAAGTTCGATATAAGGTATGAACCCAGGGGGGGCTATTAAGGGGCAAACAGTAGCCAATTCCCTAGTTGAGACAATGGGGAGAACCAAGATAGAGCTAGAACCTGAGCTCGCAGAATCAATAGTGGAACAGATAATTATGCCCTATGTCAACCAGCTATGGATAACGCACATGAACGGGCCAGCGACTAAAAAGATAGGTGGGGTTGGGATAGTGCTTACCTCCCCACAAAGGGACACATTTGAATACACCCTCGGATTTTAGTTCAAAGCCACCAACAATGAGGCAGAATATGAGGCAACTCTCGCTGGTTTACGTCTATGCTAAAGCCTGGAGGGGAAGCAATTGAGAGTGTGTAGTGACTCTCAGCTAGTGGTCTCTCAGTCATTAGGCAAAGCTGAAGCCAGGGAGGAAAAATGTAAAGGTATGATAAGGCACTATACTAGGTAAAAAAAAGCCTTCGAGCTGGTACAGATTGTATAGATCCCCTAGGAGCGAAATGGGTGAGTCGATGAGCTGGCTTGTTGTCCAGTGCACCTGAAGGGGCCCTCAGCCTGACGGCCCTCGTTGAATATCTGTTGGAGCAAGCATCAACAGGTCACATAGTGAAATGAATATGGACCAGGTGTGCATGGTGTGGTTAAAGCCTATTCTATGGTATTTAAGGGACGGGAGTTACCCAACAGCCGAATAGAGGCGAAGAGCTTGAAATAAAAAGCTAGCAGATATACGCTGCAAGAGGGCATCTTATACAAGAGGGCCTATTCGATGCCATGTATCAAGTGTCTCTCAAAGCAAGAAGAACAGTACATCCTACAAGAGATTCACAAAGGAATTCATGGAAAGCACTTAGGGAGCAAGGCCCTGAGCGGCAAGGCTATCCGGGCTGGTCATGTTTTTACCAGCCATGAGAAAAGATGCTGCGGAGTTCGTCAGAAAGTGCAACAAGTGCCAGGTTCTCAAACTTTAGTCACCTACCTCTGGCTGATGTCCATCCAGATCCCTTGGCCGTTTGCTTAGTGGGGCTTAGATATTGCTAGACAGCTTCTAATGGGAATTCATCAAATTAAGTTTGCCATGTTGGTAATTGACTACTTTATGAAATGGGTGGAAACAATGCCTTTAGCAAGGATCACCAAGGAAGCAGCTTAGAACATCATCTAGAAATCAATAATCTACTGGTTCAGTGCCATATGCCATCATCATAGACAACAGGAAACAGACAATGACATCTTCAAGGAATTTCTTGGTCAGTTCATTACCTATGTTAGGTGTACATCACTCGGGCAGGGACTAGCAACGCTCAAGTTGGGGGATGTGATAGGCCCGTGAAATACGTGTGTTTCACCGCCTAATTAGGGGGTTTAGCGCATTAGATGAGCGATTTAATTCTCATTTTCCTTTTAATTCGTGCACGTGGTTGGTTTCGATGTTTTTGTTGATTTTGCAGGAATTTGGGAACATTTAGAGCGCTCATTGGTGTCACGTGAGTCCGT
>JABCMJ010000268.1:0-11353 GCA_014822125.1 Arbutus unedo
CTTTTCTTCTTGTTCAAAAGAACTCTCATCATATGCTTATTACTCAAATATCATAAGCATCTTATATTTAGTGTCTTCTGCATCCAGGAAATTAAAAGGAGAAAGCAAGGAGAAACTATGAACCAGAAAGGAGAAACAAACATAAATCTTTCATCCTTAGAAATGCTGGTAACTCTTTTTGCTGGATAAATTGTTTGTCTATAATAATTGCGGTTCTTATTTGAAGAATATACCATCATTTTTCAATGAATTTACCTTCTATATTTCAGGTGACTAAATTGGAACAAGCTCACCCTATTCCAGTTGATATCTTTGTGTCACAGAAAACTAGAGTTCTAGTTATAACTAGCGCCAATAGTGGGGGTAAAACCATTTACCTAAAGACAATTGGCTTGGCTGCTGTGATGGCAAAATCAGGTTCCCTTTGACTTTAATGTGATTCACTTCCGTGCATTTATTAATTAATTATCTGCACTTCATTGTCAAAGCAAGTCATCAGTTGAGAGTTATGCATCAAGAGCATGTATTTCTAAATAGGATTGTGAAACTGGTGACTGAACCAATTTTATTTCTGAGACGCAAAGTAGGGAAGGGTGAAACCTATCAGGAGTAAGTTTCATAACAAAAGATGCTCAGTTATGGAAATGTGGAACATTTCCTCTACTTAATCGATTACTCTCTCACAATCCACTTGCGGAGGATATTGCATTCAGCTTTATATCCACCCACTAGCTCGTAAATAATGCCAATTGAGCCTAGTCGATGGATCTAAATTCTTTTTGTATGAACGAGCTATAATTCCTTTCATAGGAATACTTTTTGTATGAACGAGCTATAGTCTACCACATAACTACTTAAATTCTTGACTATTGCAGGCCTTCATGTTTTATCTTCTGAACCTGTTAAGATCCCTTGGTTTGAATCTGTATTGGTTGATATTGGAGATGAACAATCCTTGTGACAATCTCTGTCTACTTTCTCCGGCCATTTGAAACAAATAAGCGTAAGTTCGGGTGTTATCTATAATCTTAAACCTAATTGCACAGAAAAATTCAGCTATTATAACCGAGATATTTTCTCACCTTACGGACTATTTGATGGTCCCAAAACATAAGCATTCTAAGGCCACTGATTTGGAGAATCATTTACTTATTTAGTAAAGGAGCTCTTTTTCTGATAAATTTCTTTTAATGTGCTCTCCTTTTTCCATCAACTACTGAAGGTGGCTCCCACTGCAAACTTTGTATAGACAAGGACATGCGACCTACACACGGTGACAATAAGCACCACATCGATTTTCTGGGTTCAATAGCAATTGTGGGCCCATCACAATAATGGTAGAAATCATTTGTTTTCTCAAAATCTATCATCTCCTGATTTAGGTACTCCTTACCCCAATGTAAGCGTATTTTGCAAATTCTTGGCATATTGGTGAGTATCAATAACAAATTTAATTTGGACACTACTCTGAATTTCAACCAGTATGACTTTGAACATGCATCCCCCTCGAAGTAGGGTTCATATGTAATCTCTCTCTCTGTACAGAATACATTTCAGTATCATCTTCCATGTGCTCAGTAATCATTCAGTTCGATTCCATAGTATTGTAGTACTGTCATTACATTGACTACTTGTGTTGATGGTTGAATGGTTATAGTGTTATTCAAATCCTTGCTGAGTGCTATATTGGAAGTATGCAATCTTATGGGCCCTGATTTCGTTGATTCCATATCTGTATTTATATTTGTATAGTGCTCTCCATATTCAGGTGCTTATTTGATGCCTCTTGTTATTATACACTTTCATAAATTGAAATATTCATCATATACTGTTGTCATTATTCTATGACAGTTTCTACTTGGTGTATAACCTTGTCCTTTCTATCCAAGTTTTGCAGCTTATCCGATGTCTCATAATGCAAGTAGTGTATTCATGTAGCTGGAGAAAGAAGCAATTTTTTTTAGACATATTTCTTTGAACGACTGTCTATTTAGTTTTCTTATTCCCCTTTGGTCTTGTTAGGGTTAGCCTTTCCCTGTGATGGTTTCCACCAGTTTAATATAAGAGCAACCCTACCAACCAGTACATTCGTATTTATTTTATAGCTCCCCATGAATACTTCGGCGCACATTTTTTGTCAACATTATTAGCAATTCTCTGAAAATGACTCTTATCTTCCAGGAAATTCTGAAGCACTCAACAAGTAAATCTTTAGTGCTATTAGATGAGGTATGTATCTAAAATTTTACTGTGATTAGTTTATCTTGTAGAGTGAAGTACTATAAATATTGGTATTTAGATGTGGTTGACTGACAATTGACTTTCCACAACAGACTTGTGGGGTTACATGTTCACTCCCTACTTGGTACGAAAATGTCAAAACAAGATTTGGGTACAAATTGTAGTATGCTTTTATGAAAATATAATGTATATTATCTCTCTGTACTATTCAGGTAGGTGTTGGGACAAATCCCATTGAAGGAGCTGCACTGTGGATGTCACTGTTGGAATCTTTGGCTGAATTTGGTCCTTTATTAACAATAGCTACAATACATCGTGGCGAAGTCAAGACCCTGAAATACAGGTATTTCATTGTTGAATTGAAAATGAGACAATTGTATGAACACAGAGGCTAAATGTTGCTTACTTGAAACCACGGTTTCATGTTTCTAAAATTATGAATTGAACTCAACAAGGCCTTTGAGAATTCCTGTATGGAGTTTGACAAAGTGAACTTAAAGCCAACTTATAGAATTCTCTGGGGAGTACCAGGTTCATTTTGAACTCCTGGATCATAAGTATTTTTTTTTCCTGTTATATTGGACGGATTGAATGTTTTTGGTAAGAATCAATATTATCATTTGCTTATTTGCAATTACGACATGTGTGCACGTAATAGTTCTGCAACATGGGTCTATGAATGACAAATAATTGGATGCCTCATTCTTTGTATACAGTAATTTTTTCCTCTTGTAAAGCTCCACGGGATTAAAGAAAGCATCGGAAAAATAAGGATGGGTGTGCTCATGTGTGTGAGAGAGGGGGAAGATGGGGTAGTTTTGAAGTGAGCCTTGAATCTCGATAGATCTCTAACTGTTTAAAATGTGTACTTACTAGCGATTACCCCCAGTAGGCACTTCTCATCCACTCCTTGTGGTTGGTTTGGTGGTGCTTGTCCTTAGAATGTATAATGCACTGGTTTGTGGGATAATCAATGCAAACAATTAAAGTAGTTCGTCCTTTTTGTTGCAGGACGCTCCAATGCAATCAATATTGCTGAAAGGCTGGGCCTACCCAACGTAATTTTAGAAAATGCTCGTGAACTCTATGGGGCTGGGAGTGCTGAGATTAACGAGGTAAGGTTTTAGTAGCTTGCAATAATGAGTATTGAGAAAAATAAAGATTGAGTGAAAGATTTTGGAAGTGGGACCTATTTGCATAAGAGTTGGCGCAGGTGTCTATTTAAACGGGGAAGATATTCCATCTAAACCCCAAGTGATCCATACTTTTCTGGAATTTCTCAATCTTAGATCATCAGTGGTTTCCAAATCATTAGCTGTTAAACAATTGGCCAAAAAAATAGTTCAGGGTATTCAACAGCCTTGGAGAGAAAAACAAGCCACCAAACAGCATTCAAGTAAACAAATATTCCCCATGGGGCTGAATGCAAACAAAGACACTAGAACCGTAGGCCTCTCAGAGTCAAAGCTCTGATGCCATATTAGTATTTTGGAGACCAAGCCTTGGTGGCCTACAATAACGATTTGGCACAAGTCTCTAGAATCTAAATAAGTTATCTTTCCTAGAGAATTGGTCTTTTGGGCTATGTAGATAAAATCCTAAGCTGCTTGTTCTGGTTTCCGGCTTGTTTGTAGATAGATGAATTGTTATCTCTTGGGATGGTTTCATGGAAATCTCTCTTATATTCGCCAAACACTTTGTATGGTTAATGCAGGTCATACTTGAAATGGAAAGGCTTAAGCAGAACTTACAAGAGCATGTTTATGAAGCACAGAATTATCTCAAGTGAAGATCTTTTGCCCTACAAAATTAACTTCATATCAAGATGTCTTGTATTTCTAGTACTAGCTGTAATTGGAGACTAAGCATTATCCGTGAGCTCAGTCAATGCTCTATCTTGTAATAATTTTTCTACTGCAGGCTCTCACGAGATGTTCATGAGAATCTGCTTCTGATAAGAAGAAAGGTCATGGATAATAGCACTGATCAAAGACACAGAAAGATGCAACAAGTTTCTGAAATGGCGTCAATGGCACGTTCTATACTTCACAAGAAAATGCGACAGATTCGTGCATCTGCAACTCGACCTTCCCAGCCTATTGCAGCTAACAACAGCCAACATAAACCCAAAATTGCAAGCCTGAATGCTGTGACCGAAAATAGCAAAATTCCTATTCCAACTAAAGCTGTCGGTTCTCCTGAGAATGCCAGAAAATTACTGCCGGATACCACTCCGAAATTATTTGTTTGATTTTTCCATGGTAGTCAAGGCTGTTCCCGTGTGATACCTTTTTTAGAGGATAACTATATGACTTGAGCTCATTGTGCGGGAATTATATCATCCTAATTAGTTCCCAATCAGTCTACCCATGCACGTGTAATACATAGATCCATGCAGAGGTGCTATCTGGCATCATAACGCAGCAATTGGAGGGCTACCCACTAAAACCTTAATCCAAAAGGTTTTATTTCCTTGGTGCAACCAACAATCCCACACATTCAAATTACAACCCCGCCATTCCTCCCAGCCACTCCTTTCTTGCTTAACAATCGGTTGTTGGTATGTATTATTTTTCTCCTCCCTCCAATGGTTCTCCGGCATCGGCGATGAGGAAAGAACTCTCTCTCTCTCGCTCGCTCTATATCAAAACTTTTCCTTTCATTCTGAACCCTCTTTTTTTTTCAGCAACCAAGGTAACAGCTCAGCTTGGCCACACATGCTGAGCAACATCAGCATCTGTGGCTGGATCCGTGGTCCATATCTTTGTTTGTAGCACTAGTGTTTTGTTCCCATATTGATCAAGATATTTTGAATTCTTTCGAAGTTGCTTTATTTTTTCCAAATTTGCATTGCAGAGAAGAAGGCTAAACTGCTGAAGGTGGGTGATATGGTGCACATTTCTTCCTTCAACAAGGAAGCGACTGTTTTAAAACTGGAGCCATCAAAAGAAGAAATATTAGTTCAAGTAGGTAAAATGAAGTTGAAGTTGAAACTGGCAGATGTGACATCTTGACTGGTAAGAAAGCATTTGCGTCGTCAATCCACCATTACAAGAGTATTCAATTTCCAGCTCCTATACAGAATCCCATGCACCAAAAAGCATCCTTGATCTGCACTGTCGTCCAATTTTGTCAGGTCTTTTTCTCAGAGTCCCATAGTAGCTTTCACCAATTTGATCATCCATTTTCAGAGTGAAGCAAGGGTGAGAATAGTCAATTCAAGGAAGCAGTCTTAATGGAATCCTATTACACGTCTTTATTAAAGCTGGCAGTTTTTCGCAAAAGATCCAGGGAAAGACACGAAAGTATTAAGAAATGGAATTAGGTCTTTCAATCCAGTATTAGCTATAGCAAGTGTATGGACTGATTTGATGACTCCAGAGTGGCCAGGGAAGCATTATTAGCTCTTCTGGAGACCATAAAGGAATTTTTCTTGGGCACTTGTGTGCGTTGCCATGTTTAGGTCTCGGTTTTCATTGGTATGAAAATGAAAAAGATAAAGTAAACATTTTACGATGGTTTGCTGACTTTATTTCGGCATAAATCGAGAATACACCTACAAACCACTCTAAAGATGAGGACATTCCCAGTTCTGATATGATGATAATTCTTGCCATGTCCCTCTCCCTCTCCCTCTCATTGTGAGCTTTGTACTCTTTTATAGGTAATCTTCCTGCGGCATGTTCACATGTTCGCGTTCAGAGTTGTCATCACCATACTACTGTAAAGAAGCATATCACGCTTTTGGTTTCGGACAAAGTCACACATAAATGAAAAACTATTATAAACTAATTCAAGAATGATTCTTGAACTTTACCATGCATAAGTTCTATAGTGTAAGCTACAGCCGCACTGAGTTAGTGGTATGTTCCATCCATCAAAGGACCATAATACGCTTATTTTTTTGTGGGCTGTGTGAGTAATTGTGATAGTAATACTAGATGCTCAATGTATCTGATCGTCATGATGTACCCAATTTGTATAATAATTTGGTACCACATACTGAAATCAATAATTAGAGTGACAGTACTTTGTTGATCCCCTTTAATCCCAGTGTAAATACATGTTCTCTGCAAGAAGCTTATAAATGTATGCAGGTGCCATTTATGAAAGCTTTTGAATCTTGCGACTTCTGGATGATTAGCAAAGTTGCTGAAACCATTGGATGATGCAACTATATTGTACATCAATTGGTGCATTGATCTTTGCAACATTAATGCTTCTTGTTGGTTGGTTTCATTATCATAAAGCTGCTCCAAATTAGTTTGGTTTCAAGATATAGAATCTATGTTGAATAGTGGGTCTACTTAGACTTGGGTCTCGGCGGGACATCTAGTACATGCATCTTTACCGATTAACTAATTTCTAAATGTTGGAGTAGATCCTAAAGAAATACTTCATTATGAATCTCTCTTGAATATGGATCTTTTAGCTCAACTTTATCCCACTTTTGTCGAGGGAGAAAACTCATTTTTCACCAGTGTCATGGTTCAACAGAATGGGATCCTCATGGTAGGTAGATATTTCAGAATCAATTGATACTTAATACAGGTTCGGATCGATAACAGTATTAGTGACTCGGAAATTTCATTCCAAATTAGGGTTCCGGTTAGTGTAGGTAAAATTAAACGTTCACTTCATGCAAGAGTACAAGTAGTTTCGATGAACAATTCAGTTCAACTTGAATTGAATCCAAATTGCTCTCTATTTCTATTATGTGTTTAGCATTTGTTGATGGCATCACACATGTTCGTTGGTCTCTTCATCATCCTCCTTGTAAGGATCCTCATCCACAACCAATCCGAAATCAAACGTGACATCAAGAAAATAAAGCAAGAAAACAAGAACAACGCAGCAAACAAACATTGGAATCGGCCCGAAAACCCAAAGAAACAGAGGGAAAGAGAAGTAGAACGCCCTCAACCCCAATGACCAGAAAAAGCTTCCCCTATTTACCGTCCTACCCACATACTCTGCCGTGAGATGCAAAGTCCGGCGGCGAATATCCAAATTGTCTTGAAAACTCCTTTTCAACGGTACGTTGATGAGAATGCTGGCGTGGCTGTAGTACCTTATTGACTGCACGTTGAGTAAGAATGCTACCAAGAAACAGACTAATATGGAGAAGAATTTTATTGAGAATACGAGCTCGCTGTGGTTGCCTTGTACGAATTTGGTCGGCCAGCTGCTGCTACCGCCGCCATTGGTCATCAAGACGGCGATGAGGGAGCTGAGCATTATGGCCGTGGAGGCTAAAAGGGTTGATGCCATTATGTTGTTTCTCAAGGTTTGCACTGCCAAAACACCCGTCTTTGACACGTCCTATTTTGATACTCCATCCCCATTTCATTCATTAGATTGTGATATGAATATCAATGTGGAGGCAAGATGTTTGGAAAAATTCCTGATAGGAACATGGAGATATAGGTGATTTATTCTTTCCTTTTCATAGACACTGATGTTATTTGCCGGTCAAGAATAGCAAAATTAGGAAGGTTCTTTTAGAGCCTATTTGTTTGAGGGACAAGGAGAGTGGGGTAAGGACGTAATATCTGAGAATCCACAAATCTAATGTTTGTTTTGTTTATATTTGAAGAGAGTTTATATATTGGAGGGAGGAGGATATACTGTAACGAAGGGGGTTAATATTACAAATCTTCTCTTGGGAAAATATAATATTGATAATATTACCCTCAAAAAGAATCCCACGGTGCTATAAACTATCGTTAACCTTATTTTTTTCAGGTCTATTTGGTGTATAGTTTTTAATTAATTTATTTTGTTTTTATTTTTTATTTTTAAAAAGTATAAAATTATGTTCAAAAATTTTAAAAAAAATTACCAAAGATGTACAAATAGTCAAAATTGACCATTTTTAGCTTTTTTTCGTTTTTTCTGAACTTTTGTTAATTTTTTGATATAATTTTGTACTTCTTAAATTATTTTCATCGACACGAAACAATGAACAACAAAAAATAATGCAAAATAATGCAAAATGAAAAATTATAAAAAAATTCAATTAAGGACGAAAAAATAAAATAATAATTCAATAAACATAACAGTGCAAATGGAACGTCTTCTCTACACCACACTGACCTTCCAATCACAACGCCTGCAATCACCTTGTTGGACTTTTGTAAGTTGATGAGAATTTTGTTAATTCTCTATCTTTATCGTTATCATCCCTAGTTGCAATTTTATTTGAGGTTGGTTTAGAATGTTTGAATTGCTTGAGATTGTAAACTCTCTCTCATATTTTTTGGTTCATCGTTATTCTCAACAGTGTGTCTCAACATTTATTTTTTTATTTTCTATTTTGTTTGTCTTTCCTGTCTTTTTCGAGGCCTAAAATCAACCCCTATACAACAGTGGTCACAAAGAACAATATCTCAATTAGATGTTCTTTTTTTTAAAAATATCATTTGTAATGAGCTTTTTATAATTAGCTATTATTTTTACTTCATAAAATTGGACAGTGAATAAATATTATTTGTACTTCGTGAAAACATTATTAGTAGAGAATAAAAGAAGAGGAAGTTCAATTTAATTTTAATTTTAATTTTAATTTTATTGCAACCAACTAATATTTTTTAATTCTTTATTCTATTTTTGCTTTGTAAGACTAAAAAGTGGGTAAAGAAATTGAAGAAAAATTGTGTCATGTAATGATTGCCCTATAATGGGCAAAATAAATAATTAAGCTTAAAGTCTCCCCATGTTAAAGTTCATATCTTAGAATATCCATTCGAAACAAATACATGTTTCAAGTAATATCCTTCCATTCATATCCGTTCTTATATCCACGGGATATCATATCCGCACATAGTCTCACGGGATTTTATATACCGCTCTTTATATTCAGACAATCAAATTGGTCCTAGGAGAATAATGATTTGACTAAGAATAAGATTTTAAAGGGCCATTATTTATTAGCACGTGTCATTGTTTATTAGTGTAAAAACTTTGAATCCTAGGCCCACCCAAATAGTTGCAAAAGGGATATATACATATAGTATTTTTAATGTTACCGTGTTTGTTCATTACGTCCTTATTTTTTATTTTTTAGCCCACACTCTTTTAAGTGTAACAGTTAGA
This sequence comes from Arbutus unedo, assembly GCA_014822125.1. NCBI lineage: Eukaryota > Viridiplantae > Streptophyta > Magnoliopsida > Ericales > Ericaceae > Arbutus > Arbutus unedo. Next base: position 9,337 of record JABCMJ010000268.1, read on the forward strand.
TTTTAATGGTATGTGACGTACGAGGTTCATCCAAATATAAAGGGCACAATCACTTCGTTAAAAGGGTAATATTAAAATTAAGATTTCAAAGACTAAACTAATTTGATTAAGTATTTATTAATTTTAGTTATGAGTGAAATGAAACAAAACATAAAATCTCGAAAATTGTGATAGTTAATTCAAAGTAGATAGATTATTTCTCAATCATTCTGTTCATCCTGTTAATATGAAGTCTCATTTTTTGAATGGAGTAACAACATAAATACAAATTTGACAAAACGAATAAGTTTCTGCCATCAACAATATCTATATACTAATAACTATAAAACGAGAACATAACACAATGAAGCACCTAAACATGTTGAAATCAGTAAATAATGCGATATTTATTATTTGAAAAGAGATTATCAAAGACATATATGCAAACTTATTGATAAGCATATAAAAGTTAAAATTAAAAATCCAAATTAAAAATTGTGGGTTTACTTTTTGTGCAGTACACATCGTGTTAAGCGCATCAATAGAAAGTAAAAGAATGAGGGCCAACAAAGACACCTAACTATTCAAAAAAAAAATTGAGACATAACAATAAAATTTTAAATGTAGTCAATATTCTTTACACTGCTTCCTTAAGATAAAAGATCAAAAAAATTACAACTACACAAATTTTGAAAAATTATGTTCAAAAAACTGTGTTACTTTTCTTAGTTAAATTATATATAATATTTTTTATGAGATGCTTAAATCTATATCCCCTTTTCACTTATCAAAAATTCAAGAACAAAGAATTGAGTTTGAGATTTTAAAGTAACTACATGGCTATTAATAGAAGAGAGTCTAACTTTTTTCTTAGTATAATACTTGAAAGTTTTATACATGTCAACAAAAAACGAAGTATGATTATTTTTTATCGTTTGTAATTAATATATTTTAAAAAAATTAAAAATGTCAAGCAATTTATTTGAATATAATATTTTCCACTCGGCGGTGTTTGATTTAGCAAGAATTTAGATTAATTGGTATGATCATAATTTTTTATTCGTATCCTTACATAAATTAAAGGGCAATTTAAATTAGGTTCGTATATCCGCATGCATCATATGTTTTCATCCTATAAAGATCTGCAAGTTATGTTTTAATCATAACTTTACATAGTTTGACATACTTGCCATTATTTTTGAGTGATTGGTTTACCTTTTTGTCATTTATATTTAAAAAAGTAAGAAGACCAAATGCCTTAAATTAAGTGCAGGATTCTAAATTGGTGGATTTACATGCTTCAAATTAGAAATAAATATGGTGGATTGAAATTATGTCCATTTAAATTAGAAAAATGATAAATTTGTTACTTTAATATCAGAATATCGATCATACATGATAAATTTGTATGAATTAGAAACATGGTAATATGTTGAATTAGAAACATGGTAAATTTAGATGGGACATGATAAAATTTTTACAAACTTTTCTTAATAGTAGAATATCGACATCTTATATGCTTGTAATAAATTTACCATGTTTTATTCAAAATTTAGCTCCCGTAGCTTCTTGTCTTGTCTAGAACCTCACGGACTGTTAGACTTCGATCTCTTAGGTGGAATACTTACCTCAGAAATGACCCCAAACCACTCCCCATCCATGGAGTTAGGGATGTTATCCACAAATAATGAAACATATGGCTTACTCCTATCAAGGAGCTTCCTTTCTACCCCATTGTTGAAACCAGGGGCATATGGTGATTTCCTTCGTGTTACTAGTGTCCAAGCTCCCTCTTCTCTCAATCTCTCTCTAAAGGCCATTTTTTTGGGGATAAACTGACTTAATTCATGAACACAGCTCAAATGAGTTTTGACCGGAGAATGACTTGTATGCTACTTACCATTGACATGGTCGTAAGCATCACAAAAACCTCTAGAACTATTGTGTTTTTTTCTTGTACTCTCAATTTCATATGAAGCCTTTGAGCAATGAATCTATGTATTGTTATGTAAGGACCTCGAATTTTAGAATTTTAATA
>JABCMJ010000269.1:0-36746 GCA_014822125.1 Arbutus unedo
CGGGTCTGAGTCCCTCAACTGAGGACTAGTCCTCCCTTTTCTACTTGTTCAAAAGAACTCTCATCATATGTTTATTACTCAAATATCATAAGCATCTTATATACTTAGTGTCTTCTGCATCCAGGAAATTAGAAGGAGAAAGCAAGGAGAAACTATGAACCAGAAAGAAGAAATAAACATAAATCTTTCATCCTTAGAAATGCTGGTAACTCTTTTTGCTGGATAAATTGTTTGTCTATAATAATTGCGGTTCTTATTTGAAGAATATAACATCCTTTTTCAATAAATTTACCTTCTATATTTCAGGTGACTAAATTGGAACAAGCTCACCCTATTCCAGTTGATATCTTTGTGTCACAGAAAACTAGAGTTCTAGTTATAACTGGCCCCAATACTGGGGGTAAAACAATTTACCTAAAGACAATTGGCTTGGCTGCTGTGATGGCAAAATCAGGTTCCCTTTAATGTGATTCACTTCCGTGCATTTATTAATTAATTATCTGCACTTCATTGTCAAAGCAAGTCATCAGTCGAGAGTCATGCATCAAGAGCATGTATTTCTAAATAGGATTGTGAAACTGGTGACTGAACCAATTTTATTTCTTAGACGCAAAGTAGGGAAGGGTGAAACCTATCAGGAGTAAGCTTCATAACAAAAGATGCACAGTTATGGAAATGTGGAACGTTTCCTCTACTTAATCGGTTACTCTCTCACAATCCACTTGCGGCGGATATTCCATTCAGCTTTATATCCACCCACTAGCTAGTAAATAATGCCAATTGAGCCTAGTCGATGGATCTAAATTCTTTTTGTACGAACGAGCTATAATTCCTTTCATAGGTATACTTTTTGTATGAACGAGCTATAGTCTACCATATAACTACTTTAATTCTTGACTATTGCAGGTCTTCATGTTTTATCTTCTGAACCTGTTAAGATCCCTTGGTTTGAATCTGTATTGGCTGATATTGGAGATGAACAATCCTTGTCACAATCTCTGTCTACTTTCTCCGGCCATTTGAAACAAATAAGCGTAAGTTGGGGTGTTATCTATAATCTTAAACCTGATTGCATAGAAAAATTCAGCTATTATAACCAAGATATTTTCTCACTTGACGGACTATTTGATGGTCCCAAAACATAAGCATTCTAAGGCCACTGATTTGGAGAATCCTTTGTTTATTTAGTAAAAGAGCTCTTTTTCTGATAAATTTCTTTTAATGTGTTCTCCTTTTTCCATCAACTACTGAAGGTGGCTTCCACTACAAACTTAGCATAGACAAGGACGTGCGACTTACACATGGTGACAATAAGCACCACATCGATTTTCTGGGTTCAATAGCAATTGTGGGCCCATCATAGTAATCGTAGAAATCATTTGTTTTCTCAAAATCTATCATCTCCTGATTTAGCTACTCCTTACCCTAATGTAAGTGTATTTTGCAAATTCTTGGCATATTAGTGAGTATCAATAACAAATTTAATTTGGACACTACTCTGAATTTCGACCAGTATGACTTTGAACATGCATCCCCCCCGAAATAGGGTTCATATGTAATCTCTCACTCCACACAGAATACATTTCAGTATCATCTTCCATGTGCTCAGTAATCATTCAGTTTGATTCCATAGTATTGTAGCACTGTCATTACATTGACTACTTGTGTTGATGGTTGAATGGTTATAGTGTTATTCAAATCCTTGCTGAGTGCTGTATTGGAATTATGCAATCTTAAATAAGCACCTGATTTCGTTGATTCCATATCTGTATTTATATTTGTATAGTGCTCTCTATATCCAGGTGCTTATTTGATGCTCTTGTTATTATACATGCACTTTCATAAATTGAAATATTCATCATATACTGTTGTCATTATTCTATGACAGTTTCTACTTGGTGTATAACCTTGTCCTTTCTATCCAAGTTTTGCAGCTTATCTGATGTCTCATAATGCAAGTAGTGTATTCATGTAGCTGGAGAAAGAAGCATTTTTTTTAGACACATTTCTTCGAACGACTGTCTATTTAGTTTTCTTATTCCCCTTTGGTCTTTTTAGGGTTAGCCTTTCCCTGTGATGGTTTTCACCAGTTTAATATAACAGCAACCCTACCAATCCAGCACATTCGTGTTTATTTTATAGTTCCCCATGAATACTTCCTTGCACATTTTTTGTCAACATTATTAGCAATTCTCTGAAAATGACTCTTATCTTCCAGGAAATTCTGAAGCACTCAACAAGTAAATCTTTAGTGCTATTAGATGAGGTATGTATCTAAAACTTTACTGTGATTAGTTTATCTTGTAGAGTGAAGTACAATAAATATTGGTATTTAGATGTGGTCGAGTGACAATTGACTTACCACAACAGACTTGTGGGATTACATGTTCACTCCCTACTTGGTACGAAAATGTCAAAACAAGATTTGGGTACAAATTGTAGTATGCTTTTATGAAAATATAACGTATATTATCTCTCTGTACTATTCAGGTAGGTGCTGGGACAAATCCCCTTGAAGGAGCTGCACTGGGGATGTCACTGTTGGAATCTTTGGCTGAATTGGGTCCTTTATTAACAATAGCTACAACACATCATGGCGAAGTCAAGACCCTGAAATACAGGTATTTCACTGTTGAATTGAAAATGAGACAATTGTATGAACACGGAGGCTAGATGTTGCTTACTTGAAACCACGGTTTCATGTTTTTGAAATTATGAATTGACAGCAACAAGGCCTTTGAGAATGCCTGTATGGAGTTTGACGAAGTGAACTTAAAGCCAACTTATAGAATTCTCTGGGGAGTACCAGGTTCATTTTGAACTCCTGGATCATAAGTATTTTTTTTTTCCTGTTATATTGGATGGATTGAATGTTTTTGGTAAGAATCAATATTATAATTTGCTTATTTGCGATTACGACATGTGTGCACGTAATACTTCTGCAACATGGGTCTATGAATGACAAATAATTGGATGCCTCATTCTTTGTATACAGTAATTTTTTCCTCTTGTAAAGCTCCACGGGATTAAAGAAAGCATCGGAAAAATAAGGATGGGTGTGTCATGTGTGTGAGAAAGGGGGAAGATGGGGTAGTTTTGAAGTGAGCCTTGAATCTCGATAGATCTCTAACTGTTTAAAATGCGTACTTACTAGCAATTACCCCCAGTAGGCACTTCTCATCCACTCCTTGTGGTTGGTTTGGTTCGGTGGTGGTTGTCCTTAGAATGTATAATGCACTGGTTTGTGGGATAATCAATGCAAACAATTAAAGTAGTTTGTCTTTAGCAATTACCCCCAGTAGGCACTTCTCATCCACTCCTTGTGGTTGGTTTGGTTTGGTGGTGGTTGTCCTTAGGATGTATAATGCACTGGTTTATGGGGTAATCAATGCAAACAATTAAAGTAGTTTGTCTTTTTTGCTGCAGGACGTTCCAATGCAATCAATATTGCTGAAAGGCTGGGCCTACCCAACGTAATTTTAGATAATGCTCGTGAACTCTATGGGGCTGGCAGTGCTGAGATTAATGAGGTAAGGTTTTAGTAGCTTGCAATAATGAGTATTGAGAAAAATAAAGATCGAGTGAAAGATTTTGGAAGTGGGACCTATTTGCATAAGAGTTGGCACAGGTGTTTGTTTAAATGGGGGAAGATATTCCATCTAAACCCCAAGTGATCCATACTTTTCTGGAATTTCTCAATCTTAGATCATCAATGGTTTCCAAATCATTAGCTGTTAAACAATTGGTCAAAAAATAGTTCAGGGTATTCAACAGCCTTGGAGAGAAAAACAAGCCACCAAACAGCGTTCAAGTAAACAAATCTTCCTCATGGGGCCGAATGCAAACAAAGACACTGGAACCGTAGGCCGCTCGGAGTCAAAGCTCTGATGCCATATTAGTATTTTGGAGACCAAGCTTTGGTGGCCTACAATAACGATTTGGCACAAGTCTCTACAATCTAAATAGGTTATCTTTCCTAGAGAATTGGTCTTTTGGGCTAAGTAGATAAAATCCTAAGCTGCTTGTTCTGGTTTCCGGCTTGTTTGTAGATAGATGAATTGTTATCTCTTGTGATGGTTTCATGGAAATCTCTCTTATATTCGCCAAATACTTTGTATGGTTAGTGCAGGTCATACTTGAAATGGAAAGGCTTAAGCAGAACTTACAAGAGCATGTTTATGAAGCACAGAATTATCTCAAGTGAAGATCTGTTGCCCTACAAAATTAACTTCATATCAAGATGTCTTGTACTTCTAGTACTAGCTGTAATTGGAGACTAAGCACTATCCGTGAGCTCAGTCGATGCTCTATCTTGTAATAATTTTTCTGCTGCAGGCTCTCACGAGATGTTCATGAGAATCTGCTTGTGACAAGAAGAAAGGTCATGGATAATAGCACTGATCAAAGACACAGAAAGATGCAACAAGTTTCTGAAATGGCGTCAATGGCACGTTCTATACTTCACAAGAAAATGCGACAGATTCGTGCATCTGCAACTCGACCTTCCCAGCCTATTGTAGCTAACAACAGCCAACATAAACCCAAAATTGCAAGCCTGAATGCTGTGACCGAAAATAGCAAAATTCCTATTCCAACTAAAGCTGTCGATTCTCCTGAGAATGCCAGAAAATTACCACCGGGTACCACTCCTAAATTATTTGTTTGATTTTTCCATGGTAGTCAAGGCTGTTCCCATGTGATACCTTTTTTAGAGGATAACTATATGACTTGAGCTCATTGTGCGGGAATTATATCATCCTAATTAGTTCCCTATCAGTCTACCCATGCACGTGTAATACATAGATCCATGCAGAGGTGCCATCTGGCATCATAACGCAGCAATTGGAGGACTACCCAGTAAAACCTTAATCCAAAAGGTTTTATTTCCTTAGTGCAACCAACAATCCCACACATTCAAATTACAACCCCGCCATTCCTCCCAGCCACTCCTTTCTTGCTTAACAATTGGTTGTTGGTATATATTATTTTTCTCCTCCCTCCAATGGTTCTCCGGCATCGGCGATGAGGAAAGAACTCTCTCTCTCTCTCTCTCTATCTCAAAACTTTTCCTTTCATTCTGAACCCTCTCTTTTTTTTCAGCAACCAAGGTAACAGCTCAGCTTGGCCACACATGCTGAGCAACATCAGCATTTGTGGCTGGATCCGTGGTCCATATCTTTGTTTGTAGCACTAGTGTTTTGTTCCCATATTGATCAAGATGTTTTGAATTCTTTCGAAGTTGCCTTATTTTTTCCAAATTTGCATTGCAGAGAAGAAGGCTAAACTGCTGAAGGTGGGTGATACGGTGCACATTTCTTCCTTCAACAAGGAAGCGACTATTTTAAAACTAGAGCCATCAAAAGAAGAAATATTAGTTCAAGTAGGTAAAATGAAGTTGAAGTTGAAACTGGCAGATGTGACATCTTGACTGGTAAGAAAGCATTTGCGTCGTCAATCCACCATTACAGGAGTATTCAATTTCCAGCTCCTATACAGAATCCCATGCACCAAAAAGCATCCTTGATCTGCACTGTCGTCCAATTTTGTCAGGTCTTTTTCTCATTCCCATAGTAGCTTTCACCAATTTGATCATCCATTTTCAGAGTGAAGCGAGGGTGAGAATATTCAATTCAAGGAAGCAGTCTTAATGGAATCGTATTACATGTCTTTATTAAAGCTGGCGGTTTTTCGCAAAAGATCCAGGGAAAGACACGAAAGTATTAAGAAATGGAATTAGGTCTTTCGATCCAGCATTAGCTATAGCAAGTGTATGGACTGATTTGATAACTCCAGAGTGGCCAGGGAAGCATTATTAGCTCTTCTGGAGACCATAAAGGAATTTTTCTTGGGCATTATATCTTGTGTGCGTTGCCATGTTTAGGTCTCGGTTTTCATTGGTATGAAAACGAAAAAGATAAAAGTAAACATCTTACGATGGTTTGCTGACTTTATTTCGGCATAAATCAAGAATACACCTACAAACCACTCTAAACATGAGGGCATTCCTAGTTCTGATATGATGATAATTCTTGCCATGTCCCTCTCCCTCTCATTGTGAGCTTTGTACTCTTTTACAGGTAATCTTCCTGCAGCATGTTCACATGTTCATGTTCAGAGTTGTCATCACCATACTGCTGTAAGGAAGTATATCCTGCTTTCGGTTTCGGACAAAGTCACACATAAATGAAAGACTATCATAAACTAATTCAAGAATGATTCTTGAACTTTACCATGCATAAGTTCTATAATGTAAGCTACGACCGCAGTGATTCAGTGGTATGTTCCATACATCAAAGGACCATAATATGCTTATTTTTTTGTGGGCGTGTGAGTAATTGTGATAGTAATACTAGATGCTCAATGTATCTGATCCTCATGCTGTACCCAATTTGTATAATAATTTGGCACCACATACTGAAATCAATAATTAGAGTGACAGTACTTTGTTGATCCCTTTCATCCCAGTGTAAATACATGTTCTCTGCAAGAAGCTTATAAATGTATGCAGGTGCCATTTATGAAAGCTTTTGAATCCTGCGACTTCTGGATGATTAGCAAAGTTGCTCACACCATTGGATGATGCAACTATATTGTACATCAATTGGTGCATTGATCTTTGCAGCATTAATGCTTCTTGTTGGTTGGTTTCATTATCATAAAGTTGCTCCAAATTAGTTTGGTTTCAAGATATGGAATCCATGTTGAATAGTGGGTCTACTTAGACTTGGGTCTCGGCGAGACATCTAGTACATGCATCTTTACCGATTAACCAATTTCTAAATGTTGGAGTAGATCCTAAAGAAATACTTCATTATGAATCTCTCTTGAATCGAAATCTTTTAGCTCAATTTGATCCCACTTTTGTCGAGAGAGAAACCTCATTTTTCACCACTACCATGGTTCAACAGAATGGGATCCTCATGATAGGTAGGTATTTCAGAATCAGTTGATACTTAATACAGGTTCGGATCGATAATAGTATTAGTGACTCAGAAATTTCATTCCAAATTAGGGTTTCGGTTAGTGTAGGTAAAATTAAACGTTCACTTCATGCAAGAGTACAAGTAGTTTCGATAAACAATTCAGTTCAACTTGAATTGAATCCAAATTGCTCTCTGTTTCTATTATGTGTTTAGCATTTGTTGATGGCATCACACATGTTCACTGGTCTCTTCATCATCCTCCTTGTAAGGATCCTCGTCCACAACCAATCCGAAATCAAATGTGACATCAAGAAAATAAAGTAAGAAAACAAGAACAACACAGCAAACAAACATTGGAATCGGCCCGAAAACCCAAAGAAACAGAGGGAACGAGAAGTAGAACGCCCTCAATCCCAATGACCAGAAAAAGCTTCCCCTGTTCACCGTCCTACCCACATACTCCGCCGTGAGATGCAAAGTCCGGCGACGAATATCCGGATTGTCTTGAAAACTCCTTTTCAATGGTACGTTGATGAGAATGTTGGCGTGGCTGTAGTACCTTATTGACTGCATGTTGAGTAAGAATGCTACCAAGAAACAGACTAATATGGAGAAGAATTTTATTAAGAATCCGGGCTCGCTGTGGTTGCCGTATACGAATTTGGCAGGTCGGCTGCTGCCGCCGCCATTGGTCATCAAGACGGCGATGAGGGAGCTGAGCATTATGGCTGTGGAGGCTAAAAGGGTTGATGCCATTATGTTGTTTCTCAGGGTTTGCACTGCCAAAACACCCGTCTTTGACACGTCCTGTTATGGTATTCCATCCCCATTTCAATTTCAAGGTCATAACAACAAAGAATGCCAAGATTACAGCAAATTTGACATTTAAGGGCCATTTCTTAAATAGCAAAAATGGACTCGAAACTGTGTCAAAACAGTGCCGCTTTGATTACTAAAATATTGTCTAAAACGGTGTATGTGCACAACAGAATCTTCGCGTCCCGAAAATACTTGGCCTAGTAATCTTAAGGTTGTACTAATACGTCCCCATTTCAATTTTGGGGTACAACATGAATGCCAATCCGTGAAATAATACTACATGTCTTTAACACGTCCTGTTTTGATACTCCATCCCCATTTCAATTTCAGGGTCTATTACAAACCAAGAATGCCAAGAGTACAACCAATTTGACATTTAAGGGCCATTTCTTATATAGTTGTTGTGTGTCAAAATGGTATCGTTTTAACCATCAAATATTACCCAAACAGTTAGATAGTATTTGAGCGGTCAAAACAAGATTTGTGCACGACACAAACAACAGAATCTCTGTGTCCCGAAAATACTTGGCCTAGTAATCCTGAGTTTGTACGAATACGTCCCCATTTCAATTTTGGGGTACAACATTTACTACATGCCATTTCCATTTGGAAAACTACCCAAAAAAGTGGATTATAGGTCACATTCATTCTGGGTATACCTTGCTTTTTGGGTATTTTCCTTGGAAAAAAATTATGGGTAAATGTATCTATCTTGTATATATTTAAGTATAGATATGTATATAGAGGAAAAGTCTTAAAAATTTCTGATAATTCAAAATAAATACTGTAGATTTATTTGAATGTATTAGTTTTTAAATCCAAATGAATTCTAACATTTAATTTTAAATTCGGTGATATTTTTAAAAAAAAAATTCTAAAACCGCATTTCTCTATACGTGAGAAAAAGTTTAAAAGCCAGAATGGGGGGAGATGGAGAAGGATAGGGGGTATTAGTACGTACCTCCATCATAGCGCGAACCCACAAGCGGCGGTTGACGGCGTTGATGCCGATGACAGTGGTAGAGGGGTTCTTCACCACCTGATAGAAGAGCCAGATGTGGTAAGCCACCATTAGGAGAAGCCCTGTTGGTACTAACATGTAGTCAACAACTTGTTTCTCCATTCACTCACTGATAATCCGATTCTCGTTATGGAATGATGAAACCAGAATGATTCCAAGATGTTCCTTCTCTCTCTCTCTCTCTCTCTCTCTCTCTCTCTCTCTTTGTTCTCTGTGTGTGGTTGCTTTGGGGTGGGAGATAAATAAGGGGAGAGGAGTGAGAGAGTCCAAGTGTTATACGGGTGTTTGTGGGTGGAGCGGCGTTTGACTTAGTAAAATCACGGAGGGAGTTATTGCGGATCAGAAAACCAGATACTAAAATTAAAAAAAAAAAGGGAAAACTTTTGTTTATAAAAGTTCGCGGACCAAAATTCCTCGTGTGTTGGAGATTGGAAATGTATGGTCCAGATTGAGCTATGGCCCTCTTTTTATTTATTATTTAAAAATCTTCATTTTTGTAGATTATTATTTTGAAATTTTAATCAGTCTGGTAACCTAAAAGGAATCAGATTTTTTACATTATTTTATTTATCTATTTATATACTAAATACGTGGATACACGTTTTTTTTTTGTTGAAAAATTTAATAATTACACAAAAAATTTACATTAATACTGATTTTTTTTTTGTTTCATCTGTTTATTTTTAATTCACAGAAAAGGACCTTCAATTTTGTTCTCTTATATAAATTCTCTTTTAGATTAATTTCGAAATTCAATACTAATTCATAAATTAATTAAAAAAATTATATTTTCATACGTAATATAAATATAATATTATAACGTAATTCGATACTGAATTTTTATGCTTTCATGTGTATAATAAAGCACTCATTGCTTGTCTGTCGAAAGACTTGGGCTTAGTATTCAAGACTTGAAATTTGAATGTTTACTCTTTCTCTTAAAATTTCAGGTTTAAAATTTTTCAGGAGCTATCAATTCTTATGGTTCTTATAGGGTCAGTTTATACACGTAAACTGACCCGAACACATATAAAAAACAAACATGCATTTAGAAAGAGACGAGGCCATGAATTGGAATTCACATGCGGAAAGGGAGTGGAAACGCCATGTGGGCACCCAAAAGGCCAAAAAGCAGCTTAGAGAATTCCAAACGAATGGTGACTCCATTTTGTTCACGTTTAAGAGGTCGAAATATAATTTTTCATGTTTAGAACTAGGTCTTAAATATTTTTTAAATTTTTGGAGGGACTCGTGTTCCCCTAATCTCTATATAGTTTCGCCCCTTTTTACAACCACACACATATTTTATAGAGACATATAAGTTGGTTCTACATAGTGTGTGTGTGCCCATCTCATGTGTGTGTGTGTGTGTAGCGAAATTCTCATAATTACACTATTGTTCGATTTATAACATGAGTTAGTTGTAGTTTGTTGTTTTGCTCATTTACAGGATTTGACTCGACGGGTGAGTTCAAATATGAGTATTACGATGATTGATGATGTAAAATTTTAAGACATTTATATTGATATACGAAGGAATTGATATATCGTTGTGTAATCAATTCGTTCAATACATATATAGCAGCAACTAGTGTGAGACGTAAATGTGCTCTATTCTACTTTTAGAGAACCACGTAAGAGTCTTATTTTTGATTGTGTTGATTGATTCTTTTTTGGCACGATCTTATTTTGACTTGGACAAATATTGGTCAAACATAACTTTATCTCATGTGAATATATATGGAAGTCGATTCTCTCTAGTCCTAGACCCAATAATTTGGGAGTTGATGAATTCTTTTCAGACCACATAACTTAATAAAACTCAATTTTGTATGTTAAGGATTTGTCATTGTCAAAATAAATGAACGCAATATTAATGTGATAAGACGTAAATGTTCGGATTAACTTTACACGCAGCTCAAAATATATCTTAAGGCGCGTGTTATATATCAATACAAAAATTGACAAAGAAGTCATTGTTGGCTCTCTACTAGTATCTTGAAAGCTAAAACAAGAACTAGTATCAAAATGATTCTATGCTACATAAAGAATGGTCTTAAAAGAGCTATTGGAAGGAATAAGATTTTGTTAGGTGACATATAGTCACCAAAAGGCACCTTTACCAACAAAAGGGCAGATTCAGATGCTCTAAACACCACATAATTCTCATTGTCTCTGCTAATTCAGTTTCTCAAACTTGCCCCTAGTGGTGGGCACCTCCTCAAAGGTTTCCATTACACCTTAAATTATAGCCAAAAAAGAAACATTTGGTAGCAAAATGATTACATCAGGCTGTAGTTGTGGCCTAACTTATAATAGTGTATAACAATATGTATATATAAACATGGTGATCAAGATTTGAAACTTAAGAGTTTGTTTTCTTTTAAGGTCTCTGATTTGAACCTCTCAGGTGCTATCAACTCTAATTGGGTCAGTTCATACAGAATTTTACTCTGACTTTAATTGAGATTCTCATAAGTGGACGGTGAGATTAATTTCTCAGTATATATAAGGCGCACGATGTTGGGTTGGGAGAAGGGAACTTTAATACAACCAACCAGCACTTTCAAGCATTAAAAGACTTGCTAAATAAGTTTGGTATATGCAAGAGGTCTAACCACCAAGGCTCTATTGTTGCATGTGACATAAAGAAGGAAGCTTCTAGGTGGTGGTGTGTTCGCATGGTAACCCCCTTTATATAGTGGAATCCTCCTAATAAGTGATGGGTTAGTGACTTTAGAAAAATAGATATCCCAAATTAGGTCAATACTCGGTTGCTCAGCATACAATTATGACAATATATTTGAAATTGTCAACTAACAACATGTGGCTAGGCAAAAATAAATAAATTAAGTCACGAGAGCCGCTAGGCAAAATTTTGCAAGTTAAGCATGAGGGCTTTCCAAATCCAGAAGATAGAACCCTCAATAAATGGACTGCTCCTCTTTAAAAAAAAAAAGAAAAAGAATGAGAGGTGGGATCAGCGGCCATCAAGTCCCACAATATCCTCCACCATTCATGCTGTAAAATGAACTGTTGGAACAAGGTCAATGTACATTCTCAAGCTATCAGCTAAACACTTACTAACACATACTCTCGTATATTTGTAATCTAACTTGATTGTCGGAGAATTCTTGATCGGAAAATACTCCGGACTTGTGTCTGAAAACCAGGAGGAGCTTTGGAGGTCACTATCCATTTTTTGGCACTATCATAGACTTAACTCATGTATTTGACCATTCTCTTATCACTTGTTTTGTGAGAGTCAGCAGAGATAAAGAGGCCCAACGGAAAACATCAGCTTCTATTGGATTTGCCTACACTTTGAATGGCCCAACTCAAAGGATGTTTAGGTTTCTCAGGTCCATGTGAAAAGAGTCGAGAGAAAACATATGCACTCAGCACACACATTTGCAAAAAGTCTCTTACATAGGTTGTTTGGACCCCACCATCCATCCACGAACGAGTCAGACCCATACACTTCATTTAAGAGAGTTTGTGTAAGTACGTAGTTGTTTAAATTGTGTGAATAATTCTTCCCTCTGGTGACCTGATACGATAGCAAGTGCGATACTACGGGAAAGAGATAAAAGCAATAGCACAGTACAAAATTCAAAAGAAATGCTTTCAGACTATGTGAAACCTACTAAATGAGTCATATATAAGGCAGACAGTTAAAACAATCTTCACCTGAAATTCTCAGTCTAGTACAAACTGAAAAGTAAGCCACTGCGCCAATGCAGGCAATCAGCGTTCCAAAGTTTTGATCTTCTCAAGAGAATTGTGCATGTGCTGGTTGACTTCAGCTGTGATGCTCCCTCCCACAAGCAGCTTGTAGTGCTCAAATTTCAACTCATCACACTTCAAAGCTGCATTTTTACAGGCCTTGACACTTCCTATCATAGAAAGAAAACAATCTTGGAACTACCCACAAACATTTAGGCAAAAGATTAGCTTTATTAGAGTTTTTGTGCAAATTTTTTCTTCACTTCTGAAAACTGTCGAGCTTCTCAGACCTTAAGGTTACTGCAAATTTAAAGATGGTCACGACTATTTTCAGTTAGGAATCCAGGAAATTGTAACATGCAAATCAGGTTCAATACTAGTTCGGTAGCAACTGTACTTTTTGATTGCTTTAACCGGCACCATTTACAGTAGTAACCCGTTACCATCATTATCATGACACAAGGAATTAATCGCGCAGGGAGCAAAAAAACTTCCATTTCAGACCAAACTGATGAGGTCCCTGATGCACAATAAAAGGTACTCCTCTATACATGACAACTGAGTTTTTTTTACTTCACATGTTTTGATTATTTAGCTTTAAGTTTTCACTTCATGTGATATTTACACACGAGGAATTTGAAAGCCATAAGTATCTTGCAGAAATTCTTCCGTGTTTATCACCCAAATCATCACTTATCCAGAGAATACATCCGCCAGTTATAAATTAGGCATCAATGCCTACTTTAACAAGTATTGTGTAACATATTCGCAAGTCAGTAAAGTTTGAAATCCCACAGCAGTTTCACGTACCACTAAGATCCAATAAGTTGAAAAGCACCGGGCAATTTCCTATACTCCTGACCATGGTTGTAGCAGACCAAACTTTTTGATACTCCTCCCTTGACGATCTGATGATGCATAGCTTTGTAATCGGATTCACGTACTTGACTGTCCAATCACATTTTTAAATCGGACAAAAAGGAAATCATGCATATACCTTGACAATTTATTTAAGAGTTACAAAGAAACTCTAATACACAACAGATTAGCAGATAAACTGCTTACAAGATGTTGTACTGAGTCTACTGACCTTGAAAAGATCCAAGTGATGAAGCTAGACCACACTCCCCAAAATTCTCAAGAAGGCTGTCTTTGATTGCTCTTGACACATTAAATTGGGTGATTATAATTGGATCAACGGCTGAAAGATCTCTATTAGGATCCAAAAAAACCTCCATTACCATGTACCTATTTTTGAATCCCACCATGATTGTTTCCTTCAGAGCCACAGCCTGTACAATAGATTAGACTATGAAGCAACAACTGAAGCTTATCTCCATAACATATCCAGTGAGTATCAAGATGAACAATACAAAATACACATACAGAAACAAAACCCGTAAATGAACTGACTTGTAGAAAAAAGGCCGGAAAGGAAGTGAATAAGATGCAAAATACAGTTAGCAGCAGTACATGATAAGAAGGCAAAGTAATTTTCTGATACTCCAATCTAGATGTCATCACATGCAGACGAGTTTAAAAACTATAAACCAATCTATCTTATGATATGATCAGATTTTATGGAATCAGTTGATAACTCAAACCAGATAAATGAAGGCCGCAAGTGATCAATTACATATACTATGAAAACCTCCCACTTCTAAAGTAAACTTCCTAAAGAAGAAAAGGAAGAACAATCCCATCTCAGGTGAAACACGAATCACGTGTGACCATTGCAATAAGAAGAATTCCTTAATAGGAAGACAATATGCATAAGAAAGCCCCATCACTACTGATTACACCTAAAATTTACAAAAATAAAAAGCCAGTTTATTTGGGTGCCTAAATTTTAAAA
The DNA here is from genome assembly GCA_014822125.1 of Arbutus unedo. Lineage (NCBI taxonomy): Eukaryota > Viridiplantae > Streptophyta > Magnoliopsida > Ericales > Ericaceae > Arbutus > Arbutus unedo. The sequence continues at coordinate 14,345 of JABCMJ010000269.1, forward strand.
CTATGAGTTGGGTTGACACCATCCCTAGTTCCCTACCATACCAGTGCTTAAGAAAGAATCCAAATTGGGTGCCTAAATTTTGGAACTATGAGCTATGTTGAAAGTATCCGTACAATGCTAGTGCATACGAAAGAAAGAATCGATATAGGAGTTTCCAGCCTAGCCAAAAAAAGAAACTAGGAGTTTTCATAACAGTGGATACAAGAGTTTCAGAAGAGGTTTTTCTGGCGCTTTATCACAACAAAAGGGCATCATAGTTAACTTTCAAAAAGTAAAAGACGACAACCCCAAGGGTTGGTGGGATTGTATATCTTCTCTGAGGTTCGAAATATCTTCAAGTGCTATAACTCTTATGGGCCAATTTATACATGTACTTGTCTTGATTTTAATTGGAATCCCTGCTAACAGATGGTAATATTGGTCTTATAGATTAGTCGAGAAATGCGTAAATTGACTTAGACCGTATAAATGTTGGGTAAGCACTTGGTCCTGCCAAATTTTGGATTAGAACACCACTTAGTTCAACAAAAGTTTAAGAAATTTTATGTGATAAAATGCTTGAGTAGCCTTCCCGAGCAAACCCAAAATTGAAAAACTGTATTGCTGAAAGAATCAGTCGATCACAACCAATGGAACACCCATTTATAAGCAACATGAAAGCTAAGATTTAAGAAGCCATTGACGTACACATTACTTGCACAGCAATTGTTGGTTATGTTATATGTATTGGAATCAGGGCCGGCGCTGGGTAAAAGCCTAGAAAGCCACTGCCCCTCAAAAAAATGCTAAGAAGAAGGGCCCCTAAATGTATGGTACTCTTGCATATGCGTTAAATTGATTCGCTCCTGGAGTGTGGATCGGACATCCCATTACTCCTCGTAGGCGTGTTCGTTTACTAGACCCAAACATATCACAGTTTAAAAACAGTACACAGAGAGAGAGAAACGAAGAAAAAACAGCAAACGGAGAGAGAGAGACCTGTTCGATTTGAATTTGGGCCGGTTCTGACTCTAATCGCGTAGAAATTAGATATATCTTGAAGATTACAAATACAACCCCTAGAATTTGATCCTGACACAAATTACTCCAGCCAAAATACCCACAACTTCTTCTTTGATAACAATTGCAACCTCCTCTATGTTTTTTACCCTACTTTTCTAATTGGGCCAACCATATCCAATCATTCTTACCTTTTATAAATTAAAATTTTTTAATTTGTTATCATAAAATCATGTTTAATGAAGAAATGATTTTCACACATTTCTTTTGACCAATTTGCACTCATTTTTTTTCTCTATCATACAAAATTACTGAAATACCTTTTTATTAAATAATTTTTATTATTTTAATAATTTTGTTTAATAAGAACAAAAAAATGGTACCTAAAAAATGGTACAAATGAACAAAAAATATATGCAAAAATTAAATCCCTTAGTAAATTACTAAATTTTAAATTTCACATTATAATTCATTCATTTATACAAAAATATAAAACCAGATTTAATATATATTTTTCGACAAGAGCCAAACTTCACTTGCGACTCATTGTCACTCTTTCATATTTCATTTTCCACCATGTCTCTTATCTTCTACTTCCACTATAGCACCTGATAAATTACTACTTGCATATGATTAAAATAATCATAATTGATTGTCTCTAACTTAATTTTTCAAAACAGTTCAATATAGACTGAAAAATTAACAAACTTAAACTAAGATTGAATTGATTTTTCTATGCAATAAAACGACATCTACAAAGATTTTAACAAGTCAAAAAAACGTGTAAGAAGATTTCAACAAGCCAAACAATAGCCGAACCCGAATAATTTGATTCAATTAGCCAAACTTCACTCCCCTGAAGAGATGCCACGAAAGAAAGACAATTGCACACAAAAGCACTCTTCAACAGACACCCAGTAAATCGCGTCGCGTGATTCGAATCACCATAGATTACCTCCATAAGTGAGAGATCATTCATTGCTTGTAGCAAGAAGAGCAATTCTACAACACATTGTAAACACACAAGAACCATTCACTTGATTTGTATTCTTAATACCAGAAAGAATCTAATTGTCTCAACACAACAGCTGGAAGCCTTTTCCTATAAAAGGAAAAAAAAAACAGTAGAAGCAGCAGCAGCAGCTTGAAGCCTGTCCAAAATCTAGGGTCAACAGCCAACAGACTCAACACTATGCTCACATCTTATAATTTCATAGCCCTCAAGAGAACCGTCAGCACGTGCCTCACTAACAGTTTACAAACAACTTCAAGGAATCCTTCACCGAAGAGAATTGATGTCAGTCCTCATTAGTCATGACCACAGCTTACCACATACATTTCTTTTCCGAACTCGCTTACTGCATTCACCTCTCATTTTTTAGCCTTGCCCTTCTTTGGAGCTTGAGTTTTCTTCTTCACTTTCTTGGGTGGTGGCTTTCCTCCTGTAGCTTTACCTCTCTTTCGTACACCCACCTACATCCAGTAGTATCTTGTTATATTAGCATTTCTACATTAGGATATGTTGCAATTCCGTGACAAACACTGATGAACTGAAGGATTAGGAAGCATACTGATGTTTTTTCTGCCTTTGATTTCGATTTTTTGTTAGATTGCTCTCCGCCATCCTCATTTTGATCAGTTTGATTAGTGGCGGCTTTAGGCACCTTGTCTGCATCATCTTCAGACTCAAATGAGTATCCCTCAAGGGTCCCTGGTATATCATTAAATATAAGGATTAGACGAAACTAGCAGACATAGACTACTAACGTAGGCATCCTGAAAGAAAACCTCAAATAGAACCTTCTAACCTTCTACCATGGTTTCGGCCTCGTAAACATTAGATTGAGGATTCAGCTGAATAAAGTCATTCATGATAGCCTCCACCTGATCCAAATAACTACGAAAATATAAGAACTTTTTTTTCTACAGCTATGTGATTTTTTAGCCACGCTAAAATAAGGACATTTGAAGCAAATATGAGCAAAAACAATCGAAGGTAAAACCATTACATGTTATACAAACGAAAGGATCTAACGCATGTAAACATCCTTAAAGATAGTACATTTTTCAGTTGACGGGAAGAAGAAAATCGAAGTTTAGAAGTGATGAAGAAACAAAGAACTGAGGAACGCACCTTTGCTTCTGACTGACCAAAGCTAACCTGAGCAAGAAGAATCATTATTACATCACAGTAATCAATGCATGGACAACTGTAAACTAGATGGAAAGAAATGATGACATACTACACAAAAAGTCCTCGAAGGAACTATGGTTGTTTTGTACATGGTTCCTGTAACATAAACAAAAATTTAAACTTAGATGGGGCCACGTTATATGTAAAACCGCATAGCAAGAATCCAGCAAAGGTCAAGGTAAAACGATTTAACTTGCCTTTCAAATCAAAGTACATATCATGATTTCCAGATGGGTTGTCTGAAATAACTACTCTCCCAACAGCACCCACATCACCACTCAAATCTATGGATTCACCTTCACACTCAACAAGTGCCTGCATAAAAAACACTCACCCACTGTACAGTTACTGTTGCAAATATTGTAGCTCTTATAATGAACTCACGATGGTTTGACTGATGATGCTATGAAAATTAAGTAACTAAATCAGTAAGTGAGACCATGGTTACACATTCTAGACTGAACTCGGATGCTTGAATCAAATTCCAAAAGAGGCAAAAAAAAAAAACCAAAAAAAACCATTATGAGAAAACAAACATAAAAGGAGGGCATACCTTCGAACGACTGACTTTCTCCGAGAGCACCAAAGGCAACCTCGAGGAGGAGAACTGTAATCATATATCTAGAAGGTAATTTGGGGAATAAAAGATACCGCAATTTTTTGACTGGCCAGTAAACTTCTTACCCGTGGATCAATATTCTTCTCAGCAATCTCTTCTTCTGCAGCATCAATGTCACCATCATTCCCTACATCATCAAAATAATACACAAAACTCGTAACCAAATGTGGAATTAAGGAAAAAAATATTGGCAAAAACTCACATTAAGAGAAGGGAGTGAGAGCCATGTTCAAATTCACAGGACGGACATTTATTATAATCTCTCAAGAGCCCTTGCAGGAACCACCATCATTTCAGCCTCCATGGTCCATACCTTTTTTACTAACATTGTCGTTTGCGCTTTTCTTCTTTGTTGCTGCCGGATCCTCGATTTTTATCTCTTTCTTTGGAGATTTCCCTTTGGAAGCCTCCCTACTTGGGCTAGTATAAGGAGACTCTGAATCTGATGACAATGTCAATACTGAAGTATTTGGTGCCTGTTCAAAGAATCACATCTTCAAGATCAGGATCTAGTTAAAGATGAGAGAAGACTTGTACGCTAGATATCCTGACTATAGGTGACTGTCCACTACAAGCATTTCCAGTATTTGAGCCCGGAACGGAACTCAGTACACACAGTTCACCTTTATACCAAGTTGGACCATGAGAATGTTGGAGCAGTCCCCAAACCTCATATCGACCCCAAACTTTTTCCTTCCCCTGCAAATTGAGAACTCTTTTTTACAACCTCAAACCAGATTTTCTCCTGCTAGCGGCTCACCTTAACATCCAATATACACCGAATTTCGTTTCAAATAACCAACTATCAGGCTCTCCTGTGAAACTGCAGCTGAATTCACTTTTGAACTTTATGCTTACTAGCTTGAAGTATTCACTTCTGCACCATTGCTTCCACTTAACACCTATAGAAAATACTAAAACAAATTTGAATGCAGCTAACCAGATTCTGAAGCTCCATATGAGAAAACCAGTACAAAAGGTTTCGTGTATTATCCGAAAACCTACATTTAATGTCCTCACATCCATTGATGTGCACTCTCTAATTCTTCTAACCTAGCCAACCCAGGGATGGAGTAAAATGAAATGATTTGTCTAATTCAAGCAGGATTTAGATGTTTTATACAGAACAGAAATTGCTCAAGCTACCGAGGTAAAGACAAAGCACTTGCGATCAATATAGATGAGATCTAAATCATGCAAAAAGCAGCAAAATAAGCTGTCTACTGATAAGTTTTGCATTTATAGGATATACAGGATTAGGGCTTAAAGTGGAGGCCTGAAACTTCTATACAAGTGAAGTTACTCACTGAAACTAAGAATAAGTAACCAATCTCGGTGCATGGCCACTTACACTCGGTTCTGCGTGCGTCTCAGACTTCTGCGGTTTCGCGGATTTCACACCAACCAAGTTCCCTAAGATTTCCCAACATCAAGAAACAAATTACATTAGAACTTGAAGGAATAGATTTACAAAATGATAAGGAAATAAAAAACTGCAAATATGCAGTTGACATGGAGCAATTAGAAAATCTATGACAGAATAACCTGTTAAAAATACATGAAATCAACAAGCCAGAACTATTGCTCAACAAAACATGTTAGAATTAAGAATTATGTTAATGGCTAATCAAAAACATTTAGCATTTAAATACTAGCAGCACAAGAATAGCACACCCACCACTTTTCTTAACACTATCCGTCTTCTTCCTTTTCGAAGGTGGTGTTTGGTCTCCTTTTGGCCGTTTAGTTGGAGACTTTTTCGAAGGCTTTTTCGATGACGAACCCTTTGCATGACCACGAAGAGATACATCTTCGTCTTCGTCTTTCTCACGAGACGGAGACATTTCACTGGGACGTGGATCTTCATTCATTTTATCCTCCCTCAAAGGACTTCCATTTGGGGAAGCCTCAGAACCAGAAGACAGAGTCACAACTGATCGAGTTGGTGCCTACTCAACAAAGTTAAGTTCACACGATTAGAAACCCGTTAAACAACAGTATAATTTAGAACTTCTTCCATAAGTGGTTTCGAAGGTCACAATTCTATCATATTCAACACCATTCTCAGTTGGTGCCCACTCTGACGAAGTACATTCACGCAATCGGAAATATATTAGGGTTTAGGGTTTAGCAAAACAGCATTCTAACTAGAATCAACTGGAAAAGAAAACATAGATATACCTCGAAAGCACGCAACCAATCTGGAGACTCCTCCCGAGAATTACTCATTGGGGCTTACACGAAACGAGATCCTCCGGAAAAGCAGATAAACCCTAATTCTCCGAGTGAGCAATTGTAGAAGACAGACGTCGAGGTTGGCACTTGGCAGTTGAAAAAATGGAGGGAGGTGGAGAAGAAAATGTTTAGAAAGGTTAATACGGTCTTTCCAAAAACTTCATTTATATTTACAAATATGACCCTTGTCAGATTATCTTTTTGCCTTTTAGACATTTTCTTTCAATCGTAATTCCAACTTTCCGACACTTTTTTTAAATTATTTTTTTTCTTATTTTAATATTTTCGTATTTTTTATTTTGTGTTAAATTTTTATAATTTATTGATTTCTCTCATCAATAATTTTTTAAATAATAAAAAAATATAAACTAAATTTTTAAAAAATTTATAAAAGACAAAAAAATTAATGTATCTAGTTGTTATAGATTATTTTTGTTTTTAGTGATTTTTTTTTCAACTTTTGAATGTTTTTTCTTACTTTTAAAATTTTTTTTGTCAAGATAAATTAATAATTTAAAATTACATAATACAAAATTATGAAATAAAATAAAATAAATATAATATTTTAGTTATTCCAAATTGAGCACAAAAAAATTCGTCATAACCCTAACAAGTAATTGTCTTCTCATCTAAATATTACAGCTGCTTCCTTTGTATAGTTAAGACTAAATAAATGAGCACAAATCCTCTCACATGTTTTCAGGTCTTTTAGCATATAACCCATGCAAACTACAAAATAAATTGTCGAATTTTTACTAATAACTTGTATGTTTTAATCAAATCTTTACAGATATTCAATTAATTTAATTTTTCATAAAAACCAATAAATATATCTAATTTTATAGCATCCACACCAATCTTCCTATTTTTTTAACCAACTTAGAAAACAATTTTTAGCTTTCTACTATATGAAGTTATATTTTCTAATGTCTTCTACATCAGACTCTCTATTTTATTCATATTTTATTAAAAAAAAGTATATTCAATTCAAATGTTTTTTATTTTTTTAAGTTATCTTGCTTTATAACGACTATATTTTATCGACTATATTCCAACAGTTATATTTGTAACTTTAGCAGGTCAGATTTTAATAACCCATATGTGTTGGGCCCTGGTCGGGCTAAGCCCAAGAACTATTCTACTAATTCTTGACTTATAGGCTCAAATGACCACCCACACTATCAATGGACATCAGGAGACCGGTCAAGTCTCGACCTCTGACTGTGCTACTAAAAGCTCTACACTCGACACATATCTATAAAGACGGATTCCTCACGTTGCGAATGGTGGCATGAAATGACGTGAGAAAGTCGGTTATTGGATATGCAGACATGCTCATCCGATCTATGCAGTTGTGGGATACGTGGCAAAAACACCGTGATTTTCAGATCACAACATAATATTCTCGCCCAGAGACTCGAGCAGGCTGTTGAGCTCGTACTCTATAAATACTCTAAGGGCACACTCTTGCTTCAAGTACACTCACACGTTCTCACTAACTCTTAAACTTTCAAGTGACTTTTGTTATTCTTGAAGGCTAATTTTATCATCGGAGTGTCTATCAAAAATTCAACCATAATCAGCACTAATTTAGCGTTGAGTGTTTTGTAGATTTATCTAAAAGATTCGTAAAATACGATTGAGAAGTCTAACTCGAATTACAGACTCCACATTAATGGTCATATATTTTTATTTAATATAAATAAGACTATTTGTATTATACTTTTCGTCTATTCCAGCTCAATCTTTCTTTCAGTTTATCTTCTTATATTTCATACAAAATCTCACAACATAATATGTATTCATATAATTTACCATTTGTCCTAATATCTACATTCTTAGAGTCTGCCAAAGTAGGGCCAATTCTTACATTTTCACAAAATGACAATTGTAATGCATCACAAAACTAAAACCAAAATGGGAGAAGAAATAAATTAAAAGAAAAGGTAAAAAAAATTATAGGAGATCACAGTGCTCATTAAATATACAGAGTTATTATAGCAATAATAAAATAAAGAGTAAATTATGAGAGGTTGATTTAGAGATTTTTTGAAAGAATTTCTCCTTAAAATAAGAAATGACAAAATTAGAGAAAACTGATGTGGATGCTCTTATAAAATCAATGGCTCAAGTTATGAAAATAATTCTAAGTGTGAATTTTACATCACATAAATAAATCTTTACACGAAAAGATTTTGATTTATTGAACAAGTTATCTCAAGTCTCCTTTGCTGGTTTTTGTTGTGGCTATGAGAGAGAGAGAGAGAGAGAGAGAGAGAGAGAGAGAGAGTGTGTGTGTTAAGAGTATGACGTTGAGGGGTGAAATGGGAAAATGAAGAGTGGAAATGCCTCATTATCCATTTTCAACAACCAAAACAAATTTGAGTTTAGAGCTACGTAATCCCAATTGCTAGAAGAGAGCGATAAGGGGAGAGAACTAGAGCGGCGGATAATAATGGGGGACGGAAAGCAAGGAGCGGCGACGATGGTGGAGATGTCCAAGGGACTGATGTTCCCACTTCAGAATCAGAACCCTATAGCCCACTTTCAAGTCAAGTACAAGCAATTGGAAGATGGGTTCAGGGTCTGGTTGTCCAAGCAGTCTTTACCCGTCGAGGCCGCCGTCGTCACTGCCACCAGCGCCATCCAGGGTGCCGCCATCGGCGCCTTCATGGGTACACTCACCAACGACGTCTCCTCCTCTTTTGCTCCTCCCCCTAATGCCGCCCTAAATCCCGAAGCCATGGCCTCTCTCAAGCAGGCCCAGGTCCATCCTTCTGAGCCCTTGACCGTTTTAATTTCGACTACCCATTTCTTGAGTGTTAGATAGGGTTGTCACCGACATACTGCTTGTGTACTTATATATACTTGTATCTATGTTTTTCCTGTGGAATATTTCTTACTGCGGAACAGAACAGGTTTTTGGCTTGGCACAATACTTGATTTTTTTTGTGGTGGGATATATTGTTGTAACTTCGTGTAACCTTTTTTGTGGATTATTGAGTCATTTCATTTGCCTACACCCTGCTGATGTACGTATGTACACCATGTATCTATGTTTTTTATTGTGGGATTTTACTCCTGAGATGACAAATTGGTTCTTAATGGGGAGCAGAAAAGGGTTTTGGTTGGGTATGACACTTGAAACTACTTTTAGGTTCTGTTGATTTGAACTCAGATTTTGTCCACAACCCATTTGTGGCCCTTTCGACAAGATTGGTGAGCAAAAGAGATGGTTTGTCATTTTGACCTTATTCCTCAGGTTTTGCTATATATACATATGAATGTGTGGCATTTCAAGAGACGTTGGGCATTTTGGGTTTTCCCTACTATTGGTTTTTGGGCCTACAGGGTTTCTTCTTTTGTGGTGTCAGAGTTACATATAGTGTTGGCTCTTGTTATTGTCATTCTTTGATAGTAAAATTCCATGTCTAACCTTCACCCGTAGCAGTAGGCTTTAAGGCAAACCAAGTAAATCTTTAGTTCTTGATTGCTCTATTTTTGTCATAGTTCCCATTTCTATCGGTACGATTTGGATAGGTAGAATGCCCTTTTTGTTGCTTGATTGTCTCGTGGTAGTCTTGTTTAATTTGTAGGCATATAATGAGCCCCATGCAATAGCACATAATAGGTTTTTCATAGTTGCTTGTCTTGTTTTATTTTGAGACACAAGTGTATATCTATTTTTTTCCTCGTTCCCGTTTCGATTGTTACAATTTGGATAGGTAGAATGTCCTTTTTGTTGCTTGATTGTCTCATTATTGTCTCGTTAGCACATAGTAGGTTTTTTGTTGTTGCTTGTCTTGTTTTATTTTGGGACATAAGTTTATATCTATTTTATCGTGTGATTGGTTGAAGAATCATTTCGCGTCTTGACTTTGTAAAAAGCTGGATATCGTTTTGCATGTGAAAATTTATACTCCTCTGGTATGATATTCTTGAACTCCGCATGCGACGGAGCGTGAGAGAGAAGCAAGGAGTGTGATATTCTTGGATTTGTAAAAGAAGTAGGGAGCGTGAGAGAGGAGTGTAATATCACCTCCTTTTTTGTTGGTAATTTTGTGACTTTGTTTTCTTAGTCAATGTCTTCTCTTAGTTGATTTGATGAGCTAGACCTTGGTAGTGGAATCATGACCTCCGGTTCTTATTCTAATACCCGATTTCATGCAACTGAAATGAGCAAGACCTTGGTCGTTTTACTGATCCATTTGGTTTACAGGCCCTAGGAGGGGGTCCGTTGGTGCAAGCACGCAATTTTGCTGTCATGACAGGTGTCAATGCCGGTATATCTTGTGTCTTGAAAAGAGTAAGAGGGAAGGAGGATGTGCAATCCAGGTAATCATATTCTAACATTCTTTTGGCGCTCACTTTCTCATCTTACTGTTTAGGCTAATCTTAATTGTTTTTGGCTTAGAGCTTTATTCTTCATGTTTTTCTTGTGTTTGATGGCTACTAGAAAAGGAGAAAGTTTCATGAAAAATGGTGGAGTGAAGAATAATAGTGGTTATCTATTTGCATGTTGGTCGGGAATGTGGTTTTTTTTTTTTCCGCTATTGAAATATAAAAGTTCCCGCTTAGAAAGGCCAGTCAACTGGCTTATAGTGAAATGGTAGACATTATCGTTCTAAAGTATCCAGTATCCCTTTTATCTCCAGGATTCCGCTTTTCCCACAATAAGATCATTCTTTCGCCCTTAACACTTGGATTTCCTTTTACAACAGAGGAGGAGAAAAATCTGCAATACAATAAATTGACTGACCCATGCATGAAGTGCATGGATACTGGATTCGTTCTTTATCAGCTTCTTCTTGATCAGGCTTAGAGAGATGGAGAGAACATAACCAATGAGGTCTGAGATATATGATGGGTGGGCGAGGAGATACTGTGCTGTCGAATCAATGAGTTTGAGACAAATGTGCATGAGCATGGGACACCGTGTTTGGCAGAGCCAGCCACCATGATTCGTCCGCCCTATAGGAGAGCTCATCTGGTTGTGCAAAAGAATCCTTTTGCCATCTTATGCTCGGTCCTCAGCTGAGCTTCACTCTCCACTGACATTCTCTTAATACAGTGCTTACCGTCTTCTCAGAGGGCTTCCACATCCCTCCTCTAACTATGTCTGGGAAATATTGATCAGACTTCCTTCATTTTTTTCCCCCGTCATATAGTCAATTAGATAAATTCTAAGGTAGGAACTCCAGTGAACTTCATTTCTCCCAATCTACTTGATTTTGCATTTGAAGATAATGGATTGTAAGTTAATGATATTAATGATTGATTAGCCAAGTCATTGTATTTGTGGTTCATACTGTCCATATTTTCTGAAATGTCTTGATGGTGGTTTATTGATTGCTTTTGTAGTGCACATCTGTGTTTCGAGATTAGTTCCTCTCCCCTCTTCATTTTAAGGACACAACCTACTTTACCCAATTTGAATAATGGGTTTCAGACCCATCATGATATATATTGGTTAAATTAGTGATTCAATTTGCCATGTTCATGTGTATTTACTTTGTGCAAGATTTTTTATGTATCTTGACAGTATGGTAGCAGCTTTTGGTTCTGGAGCCATGTTTACATTGGTTAGTGGCATGGGTGGCCCGAATCTGGCAGCTAATGCCTTGACATCTGGATGTTTCTTTGCACTTGTTCAAGGTGGAATTTTCCAGGTGATAATTTAGAGGACAAATCAATCATCTTTTCTGGTAGCTTCTCAACTGTTGCTGTTCTCTTACCCCATCGCTATAATAACAGCAATGACACTCTATGAACATGCTAGAATCCCATAACTCAAGTGTGTTTATGATGGCTCATCTATGGAATCCAGTAGCAATGCTAGTTGACTTCTTAGGGTCCTGGGGGCCTTCTATATCGTTATATATTTCTGCACAAATATGAGCTATATACTGACTTTAGCAAAAACTGATCCAAAAAAGTGTTAATCTGTTAGACACTTCTCCATTTCAGAAGTGAGGTGTTAATCCGTACGAGAATTACATCCACTTGTTCAAATACTTGCTAAGAATATACTGCATGATGTTGTAAATTGAAAAGAAGTAATCATGGTTGTATGAATGTCGCCTTTTATTTTGAATCTGTTGGAAACATCCTTTTCATTTCCAACTCTTATATTCACTTTTGAGATGTTTTCACCTGAATATTCGCAACTCAAACAAAGAAAAGTAGGTTTTTCTTAGTTTAGGAAATCTGCAAGACAGACACATGTAGTTGTATCCCGTTAATAAGGATTTGGGGAGCAGCAGCAGCTCTGACTCGTTTCTGCCCATCTCTTGACTTATCACTAGTACACTGTATCAGCAATCTGTTATGACTACATGGTTATGTACCAAAGTACAGCCCCAGGCTTAGAAGTCTTTATTCTTAATTGCATGACTTGGGTTTGACGTGGTTTCCTGCCTCTTTCAGGCTTGAATTTCTGGTCTAGGAAGTCTGCATGAAAAATTGCTTTCGACATTAACAATGAAGGAAAAGATAATATTTAATACAATTGGAATGCAAGTGAAATCTCACTCATAGGTTAATAGGGAAGAGGAAACTAGGTATCTTTTATAGCAAAGCAAGCAGTACCAAATACTCTCGACATGAATAGACTTGTGCATCTTTCTTTTTCCTTTTTGCTGAGGATTCTGTATTGTGTTTGGTTTTGCTTAGAGCATTTTTGTTATCATGCAGATAGGGCAGAAGTTTTCTCAACCACCGGTTGAAGATGTGATGTATGAGAAAACAAGAAGCATGTTGAAAAACCTTGGCCTCCAGAACTACGAAAAGAATTTCAAGAAAGGCTTGTTGACAGATAAAACTTTGTCTTTGCTGAATGATAGGCAAGTAGTCAGATTCCTCTCGTCTCTTTCTGTTTCGAACTAATTTGACTTGAACTTGCATTCTGATGATACCTTCTCTTCTACCGCTGCATTTTCAGTGCTCTTAGAGATGTGAAAATCCCTCCTGGACCAAGGCTAGTCATTCTTGATCACATCCAGAGGTCTGATCCTACTCCTTGTGAAGCAATGTTTTTGTTTTATGCTGGTGATGAACCTCATTTTTTTCTCTGTTTCTGTTCAGGGAGCACGATCTTAAGGGAAAACGACGAGGCAGTGGATGATTTTGTCGCATCAAACCAATTCGTTGCAATGGAACAATTTGTTTAATTAGGGAAGTGCCTTTTTATGCCTTTGTGTACTAAATGGGGATTTTTTTTCTCGGCTATTTTATCATGTTGCAGTTACAGTGATGTACTTGTTTGGAAACTTTGGTAGACAGTTTGTTTTAGGCTTTTAGCTTTATACTGTGCTTCTGAGTATCTGATCCCCAAATCTGCTCCACACTATGCTTCTGTCTAGTTTAACAATTTTGCTCTCAGCGATAAAAATCAGCCTAAAGAGCATCCCGAACACCTTTAAAAGTTAAACTATTCACGAGTTTAACTTTTAAAAGTGTTCGGTGGGAATTCAGATTGATTTTCATTGCTAATAGCAAAATTGCTAGTTTAAGTGCAAGTACCCCGTGCGATTTACATGATACATGCATGGGAGAGGGAAAGGAGGATGATTAGGGTTATACGGTTGATAATGATATGGTTGTAATTTGTGTTGAAAGAAAGAGTTTCAAAGATTACATTAGTATGGTCAACAAAGAGAGAATCGATGAGAAAGGTGGCACAATTATGTGTGATTTTGTTTTTTTTAAAGAAAAGAAAAAGAGGGTGCAATATGGGGAATTGAGAAGGTTGTTGTGCATTGTAATCAATTATAGTAGCCTGTTCTGCACACAATGTGAACTACCCTCTTAGGTCCCATTTGATAAACCTCTTAGGACTTAAGATGGGATTAGTAATCTCATGGGCATATGTAGTGTGTGTTTGTTTTGCAAAAGAGGGTAGGATAAGCAAAATCATGGAATTGCTAATCCCCTCAGTATGGGGTATTAGCAATACCATGTGGAACTAGGTATTAGCAATACTATGGAAGTTGGATGAAAATATTGTGTAAAGAGTGACATTATTGTCCTTTCATTTTATCTTTTGTTCATTTGTTGACGTTGTTCAATTTTTGTTTACATTTGTCGTTTTTGTTTCAATTTTTTTAGGATTATTAGTCTGTCTTCATGAGACGAATCTAAAAAGTATAAAATTATATTCGAAAGCTAAAAAAAAGTCACTAAAAATGACGAATAAATAAGTAAAAAAAATTCTATTTTTATTAATTATTGTCTTTTTTGAATTTTTTTAGATTTGATCCAATATTTATAACTTTTTTAAAACCTCCCATTCATACAAACCAATAATTCATAAAAAAATTATAAAAAATAAAAAATTATAAAAAAATTTACATAGCAACAAAAAAATAATCAAATAATTATGACAAACAAGATTGTCATATTTTATTTTTATTTATTTTCAAGGAGATAAATATATAAATAAAATTAAGAGATTGTTCATTTTTTATTTTTTAATTATAAACTCTATTTTCTAATTCTTTTGGAATAACCAAGATAAATAATTAAATAATATAGGTGAGGACAATTTTGAAAAATATATAATTTAATTCCATTATTTCTTTTTGCAAAAAAACACTAACTCATCACTATTAATCTAATCCTGAGTATAACTAAACATACAATATAGTTTTTAATAATTTCTTAGTATTACGAATCTTATCTTGATTCCACCACCTTACGAATTTCAATTTATGAAGAATTTTATCAAATGAGGCCTTCGTATATTGGATAGATAGAATCATCTCACAATAAGCTTTGTGAATGTGCCCAATTCTTAGTTTGTCTGTCAGTCCTTAAAAAAAAAATTGTGGGGAAAGGAAATTGGAAAGGGAAATTATTAGAGCCCTTTTTGTCTTATCTTTTGTTTGATTGGGTTAAAAAACTATTATAAAATGGGTCTTCTAAACACTACTTAATGAATGGTGAATAATATGCATATAAAAATAAACAAACACTAATATCAATATATATTTTACGGATATTTATGTATATTCACGGGTATTAATATACAATTTATAAATATCGATATATTTTTTATACATTATCCACTATCTATTAGGCGATAGTTAGTATTTTTCTTATAAAATTTATTAAATCGTGTTTGCGGACACACTGCTTGTATTACGAATGTCTCGAGTCTATTCGCATGTGAGGCTTAATTTTCATTTCTCTTTCTTACCTCCTCCCCTCTCTGCTTCTCTCCCTGAACATTTGTCTGTCTTGAAAAAAGTTTTTGGTCCTAGAATTTTTTTCAAAATTCAAAATTAATGAATTAGATTTATTTGAGTTTATAAATTTTTAAATTTTAATGAATTATAACTCTGGATTTTGAATTTGAAAATATTTACGGGAAATTATTTTTGAAACCGTAACACTAATCGTCCCTTTTTCTTCACCGTTGGAGCTTATACTTTTGTAGCTTTTTGTGTATTTGCTTTCATAAAGCTGATATTTCTTACCAAAGAAAACATTAAACGATTAAACAAATTTCTCTTTTCGAGCATCGGGGCTAATGAGTAATTTTATGGTGATAATAGGGTTTTGAGTGATATTCACGTGGTAAATTGTGTTTTCAGATGCTAATCTCTGTAATTTGTATAGGAAAATAATTTTCACACACTTTTTTGTTTATTTACATTTTTTTTTAATTTGAATTCAAAGCTTTTAAGATATTATCGATTCTTATGGAATCAGTTAAAAGTTTTAATTTTAATTGAGACTTTCGTTACGGAGCGATGAAATTAATTCTTTAAAAATTAGTCAAAATATACCTAACTGAGTCTGAATACGGAGTTATAGAAAAAAAAACTATAAATAAATAGAATAATTAAATAGTTAGTGAGGTTTTGCCAAACACGCCTTTTGTCAAAACTTTTATAATGAAGGTGACGTGGTTTAGCCCTTAAATCATAACCACACAAAATAAAAATTGTAAAAAACAAAGGTACAGTCATTTTGCTCCAATAATATAAATTTACTATATATTTGTCACAATCACGGGTTTAGCCCTTAAATCATATTGATTACGTCTAGTTTGGTAACTTTCACTTATTGCCTATACGACGTAAATAAATAAAGAATATAAGGTCTAAGATTTGGGTTCAAAACTTTTTAAATGTTAGTAATTTTTATGGAGTTAATTCAAAGTTTTAGTTTTAATTGGATCTCGCGCTAATGGGCGGATAAAACTCCTTTTTGTGGACGTTGTGCATACACTTTGTTAGCAAAAATTAATTTAAAAATTTTGAATTCGCGCTTAATCTTGAAATATTCTTTTAAGTAAACGGTAAAGTTTTATAACAATCGAAAGAGATTCAAAATGAGTTTTTTAATGCAGAAAAATATGCCCATTTTGCACCAACGTATTAAAAAAGTGATTGACACTGTTCATTTGAATCAATTTTGTTTGTATTCTATGAATTTTATTTTCGAAAAAAATTTCAAAATACGCTTTTAACTAAAAAAATATTTTGAGATTAATCGTAAATATGTGCACAAAATACACAAAAAATAATAATTTTAAACATAAAACTGTGCCGTTTTAAGCATGTTGTGTTTTGGAGGCACAGTACACTCCGCGTTCCCAAATAGAATAGAATAGAATATTTTGGCGGTGAGTTTTGCCAAACACGTCTTCTGTCAAATCTTGTATAATCAAAGGTGACGTGGTTTTGGTAAAACTTTTGAGAGTCAAATACAAATGGCTCAAGATCATTGGACAGCTAATTTTTTTATTACTGATTTTGCAAGCCATTAAAAAATTAAAAACCAAATTTAAAAATAGAATAGTCGCTTTTGAAATACGTCATTAGAGATACTCTCCGATATTGGAGCCAATACCGATTTCTACATTTAAATTATTTAAGTCCGATTTCAATAATAATAATTTTTTTAAAAATATGTCTATTAATTTTTAATATTTATAAAAAATTATTGTCGGCAGAGCACAGGACATATCCGGGGCCGGCCAAGGCTCGAGACAAATTTCTGAAAGCTACACCAAATGTAACTGAAACAATACGATTTGGATCTCAAATCTCACCCTCAAAACAATACACTTCTTACCCATCAAATTCATCAACAGATTAAACAATGAGGAAAAAAAAAACTGAACAAATTACACAAAATACAAAAAGAAAAATCCATGTTTCAACTTTCAACCCAAAAAATACAAATCATGGAGATTGATTTTACATAGGCCAAGCCTCCTCCTACCTGACAAAATATATGTATATGACTATATGTATATGGATTGGTGATGGCGGTAGGTCAGGTAGAGGTGGGGAGAGAAATGGAAGCGGCCTGGAGAAGCTTTTGTGCGGCGGAAAGTTGATTCATCATGGACAAAATGCGAGCTCGATAAGCCCTATCCTGATCGACGGCCTCCGCCTCGAGCTCGCCCAATTGAGAACAGAGCCGTTCCTCCGCTTCCTCCGCCACCCTCAGCCGCTGCCAGGTTCTCTCGAGCTCTTTCCTCATCTTCTCCTCCCTCTCCAGACTCCTCTTCAATTCCTTCTCCAACTCCTTGTTCTTTTTCCTCAACACCTCCTCATCCTCCGCTGCCGGATTCGGTGGCTGTTGGCGGGGCTTCGGCTGCGCTGGTGCCACCGCTATAGTCGGAGCCATGGATATTGGGATGTAAAAAATGGGCAACTAACTAATGATCTAGAGAGAGAAAATAGATGTGGTTCTGTGGCTAATAGCTTACCATTTGAAAAGCAGGTTCGTTAATGGGATTCTTATAGGCCCGGAAAGGGGGTGTCCAGGTTCAATGTATCTACGGAAAATGTCTTGTAGTAGGCCTCGGAAGGTCCCCTCAGGTGTCGTCACTGCACATCTAATCGGGAAGCCGCTTTTTCTCCCTGTTGTTTAATTGGGAGAAAATTAGGGCATCCGGATTAATTATTGGTTATTCTCGAATTATTACGTGACTTTGCTGGATAAAATTTGTAATTAACAAATTTTTGTAATGTAAAATATGTGAGTTATTCTTTATCTCGTAACAACTCAATAAGTGTGTGCTGATATCTTACTTGATACGTAATCTATGAAGAGTATTAGGTGGAAATGTTGCAATAGTACACCAGAGCCTTGAATAGTTATTGGGGAAGCATGCTTTGGTAGTCGCAAATCTTGAGAAAAATCAAGTTCACATAGTATGGATGAATCGACGGACTTCATTTTGCAAGCATCGATAAGAGTGTTATACGAATGTGATCTGATCGATTTGAGTTTTTTCAAAATTATTTTACGCATCAAACTCTACAAATTGGACGGTTAGAATTAATTTTTCGGACTCAAACCAATACTCATTTACTGGACACATATGTTTGGGCGCATAAATTCTTGTACAGATTTGTTTAGAATCATTCGATGCATGTGACATTTTTATTGTTTGAGAAACTTCACGTGTATTAGACGATTCGAACATATATGTATTAAAATGTATGCACACAAATATGTGTTCATAGACTTTTTCATCTACGGTGAAAAAGATGAATTATCTTTATATATTATGGGAGTGTAATAAGTTGTATGAAACGCATTGGGATCAATTAATCCATTGAACCATAAAACTTTAGAATTTTTCTACAAATCATTTAGAATTACGAAAATTTTGTGTATATAATTGGTGGCTTATTAAAAAATATTTATAATTAATCGCTACTTTTCATAAGAGTCAAACACTGAATCTCACCCATCAAAGACAGATTATAAGACCCAATAATTTTTTGTTAGAGTTCTTCATACACGGGGTTTTTTTACTTCATTATATCCCGGACATGATATTCGAGAGACTAAATTTTTAAGAAGGGACAAAATTATCTTACCTCTTTTTTCATTCTTATCTTATCATCTTCTACGTCTCCCTTTTATTAACAAAAATATCATTATTAATTATAAAAATATCATTAACCTATCAATATCTATTGTATCCTTATTTTTTTTAAAATACTAAAGCTAACCCTATATAATAACCATTTATTCATCTATAACAAATCTTTCATTTTATTATATATTTTTCTTGCTATATCTGTTACGTCCCTTTAAAAAAATTTAACCGTCATTAAACGAGACGTTAATTTACTTGTGATGCTTATAGATCTAGTTGACCAAAATTGAAGACAACATATAAATTTGTACTAGTATTTGTTACAATATTAGAGCCTGTGTATGAACACTTTTTAATTAGAATAAATTTTAGGAAATTTAATTAGCAGTCCAATGGAATGAAAGTCAAGCTAGCAAATGCGTGTGATTAGATTTGAATGGGTATTGGACGCGTGTGATTAGATAGATTAGACTATATTCCTACTCTTCTGCAAAAGGTCAAAACACTCCCTTAGACGACAAGTTAACGCAAGCAATCAATTAGTCAAACTATAGTTCATGCAGGGACGGAACTAGAATTAGACCTTTTGGAGGTGAGATATTTTTTTAGAAAGAAATGACGTCAAATGTAATTTAGGGGTTAAAATGTATACCTAGGTTTTAAATTTTTTTTGAAATTTTTGAGAGGAATTAAGTTTTTTTTTTGTCTTTGTGTAGTTCCTCCCATGAGTTTATATATATCTTTAAGTTTAGTGGATTATATATCCGATGTATTTAGTATAACTAAAAACTAAGAACGGAATCAAGATTTGAAATTTGAGAGTCAAACTTTTTTTTAAGAGAGGCCAAATGTAATTTTGAAAGATTGAAATGTTATTTTTTATAATTTTTAAAATTTATTCCTAAATTCTAATTTTTTTTTAAATTTTTTAGGAAGCCCAGACCCTAGTCTCTTTGATTATTCTGCCCCTAACAAAAATTGAATATTTATTAGTCACGTTGAATATGAATTAGAATTTAATATAGTAGTCAAATAAATAGACCTATACTTTCGAATCTTGAACGATATGATGAAAGCATTCCAAACATTTTTTTTTCTATTCATATTTACCATGTTATCCTTTATTAGTTTATTTTCACACGTTAAACGGTCTTCCTTGCCCCGGGAAGGTGGTGGATAAAAAAAAATAGCTGATAATAATAGAAGGCAAGGGGGATTAATAAGGCCTGCCATCTAGAAAATAGAAAGGAAAAACAAAAGGATTGAAAGTGTTTGTCCATACTATTTATATTAATTCATCGGATCCATGCATGTATTTGTCTTTATTTATCTATCACATTGAAATTAACAATCTAATTTGTCTTTGTTCCAACTACCGTGTAAGTGCCATTTACAAAGCATTTCAAGGATTGCTTTTTTAATCATTTTGACCCTTGCTATAGCTCTTTCTTATTACGTGTAATATGATAAATTCGTATGGATATAAATAGAAATTATGAATAATAAAAAGAAGAGTCCAAAATCAATTCCCTTCAAATTGATCTACAAATTAAATAATGCTTTTCATATGTCTAGATTTGTTATAAATAAAAGTTTTTCTTTTTTAAATGGGTGATTTAATTTGTCTATAAATTAAAAAGTTAATACTTCAATAATTAACAGAAATAATATTTTCTTTCTCTTAATACTGATGATCTATAAGACAATAAATCGTCAAATAACAAACAAAAATAAGAGTTGTATATTTTTCTATACGATAAGATGTATGATTTGACCTCCTTACAGAAACAATGATGTTACTTGGCACCCTCACAAAAAGTATGTGGTGTAATGACTCATTAGTAAAGCAATTGTCACCTTCTCAGAGCTATTCGTTTGGGATTATTATAGAAGAAGAGGTAACATTGGGTGCTGCATCAGATGGGGATGTGAAAGCTGCGTTTGATAGGAAAAATCAGCAGATGCCGTGTGGGTCGGGTCAACAATTTCATCATATCATAGGTTTGAAAATGGTGGCTATCACCCAAGCGATGTAGAAATTGTTGTGAGATGAACAATGCTATGGACACAGATCCAGACACAAATATATTTGGTATCGTCGGATGTGTTATCTAAACTCTTATAAATCTGTTATGGGAAGGAAAACAGAATTGAACAATAAAATATGAAGACAGAAACTTACTTGAATTTTTATCGAATTCTAGCTAGTGACGAAGCAAGCGGTGAACCACTATGTTGAACGCGAACACTTACTGATCGAGGATTGTGTTTGACACAATATCCTTAAGACAAAATACGCCATTGCTACGGTGCTACGAGATGACTTGGCGTCTGTCTCCCAGGATACAACGACCAACACTAGTAGTAGCAGCACTGCAAACTACTAGTCTGTCGAACCAGAATGTGCACTGGACTCTCTCTCCCAAAGAACAAAAATAAATGCGAGCAAAATGCTATGAATGCAAGATCAAAGGTCTGAATTATGAAGTGCGAAATTATGGACTGAAATGGACTTTATTTATAGGCTGTAAAATGGTGCAACTCTGTCCAAGAGTTGCACTGGTTCGGCCTAAAACAGGTAAAAAGGTGCACCGGTTCGATTGGAAAGAACGATTCGGTTCGGTTGCATTTGTTCGGTCCAAGGGTAGCATTCGTTGGGCCTTTAAACGGTCAGGAATCGGCCCAAGACCAACGGTCAAATTCGGTTGGGCCACGCGAGTCAGAAACGAGCGAATTGGTCCAAACAGGTTAACCGAATCCAATAAATAAAATTCTAAAACGAAATTAATTAAATTAAATAAATTTCCAACAAAAATGACCCGAACCCGGCCCAGTCGATCGGACGACGGTGCGTGCGTGTGGTAGTTTGGCCCAAAGCCCATGCTACCTAAGTCATTCCTCATCCACAAAAGTCGGGTGCCCCTTAGAACCCAAACCCTTAACCAATGTTAAGTTATATAAGCCACTTAAAAGTTTCACATTTTTCCTACGTAGAACTAACATCATATTCACCCAATATTACCAATCTTTGGAGCCTACTTTAGATTCAATTTCTAATTCACATATAAGTGATTTTGTCCAACCAAATATATAATCTTAAACTCCATGTGTATGTAAACACATTGCCACTTGGATCCACATATAAAATTATGTAGGACCCACTTTATTTTAGCTCAAAGTGAGCTAAAATTATATTTTCCAAACCATTTTTCCCAACAGGATGCACGTGAGACTCTTAAATTATCAAGGGCTCCACGTGCATCCGACGAATCCGGACACATCTGTGTCCGAATCTGTGTGCACAGACTTTCTCGTTGTGAGATTGCACAACGCGGCCTATAGATTCTTGTGCTTGATTCTCTCGATCTTTTCTCGTGATCAAACAGATGAAGTTGATTGAAAATGGGAAATTATGGA
This sequence comes from Arbutus unedo, assembly GCA_014822125.1. NCBI lineage: Eukaryota > Viridiplantae > Streptophyta > Magnoliopsida > Ericales > Ericaceae > Arbutus > Arbutus unedo. Next base: position 36,659 of record JABCMJ010000269.1, read on the forward strand.
TGTCATTCCTCCTACGGATTCGAAACTGCTGAGTATTTGTTGTGTAATTTGGTTTTACAAGGATTAATCAAAGGTTTTTGGCCACTGA